>VZTN01021332.1:58532-93405 GCA_013400515.1 Erpornis zantholeuca | reverse complement strand
ACCCTGCGTGGGGCTGGAGAACTGCCGTGGGTCAAGGGGGTTGCGTGAGCGTGGGGCGGCGTGGGGTTGGGGAGGGGAGCGCTCGGGGCTGATGGACCCCGCCTGGGGGATCTGTGGGGGACACGGGGGTCCCGCGTGGGGCTGGGGCGCTGGGGAAGGGGATGGTGACCTCCGTGGTTGCCGCGGGGTGAGGATAGGAGCGGGGTTCCCGCCCCATGGAGCCGGGAGGAGTTCAGGCAGCGGTGCCCGGGCGGTGCTCTGGAGGCTCTGGGATGCTCCGGGACATCCCGGGATGCTGCGAGCCGCAGGGGATTTTTCTTTTCCCCGCTTCACCCTCCTCATCCGAGGCTCCCGGGCGCAGCCGAGGCGTTTCTTTTGACACCACCGACCAGAGAGACCCCGCAGGGTGTGTGCATCACTATACAGAGCCTTTACACAGGTAGAAGTGGTTGCACAAGGTAAACGTGATTTTTTTTTTTAAGCCTCTGCGATTTTTCCCTCCTCTCCGGGCATAAAAACTCTCTCAGAGCTCCTGTTTTTAAAACGCACGTTCGAGCGAGCTCGGTCGTCTCAGGAAGCTGTGTTTTACACAATGGGCTGTAGGCACTCGTGGGAGACACGTCTGTCATCGGAGTGTCCCCAGCCTGCAGCTTCCAGCCTAGGCTCCAGTGCTGCACCGTTTTTCTGTCCTCACCGTGCCGGTGCAAAAAATAAAAATATCCATAAAAAGGAAATAAAATGAAATTTAAAAGAATAATAATTTTTTTTTTTTTAAAAAAGCCAGGAGCTGATGCTTTATGGTTTTAAAGATAGAGTTTAAATAGTGTCTCACCCTGATGAGCTATTAAACTTGAGGTGGATTTGAGGACATCACTGGGGTGTCAAAGCCAACCTGGGAATTGGCATTAAAAGTTAAAAAAGTTAAAAGCACAAATTGCTCCTTCCTTTAAGCTGCCTCTCTCCTCCCTCCTCCCCTGTCCTGTTGAAGGGCCGAGGAGAAGAAAATCATTAAATACGTCTGGCAGAGCCAATCTGGCTTTTATGGTCTGTCTTTCCCAAGGTGCTATGGCTTTGATTTGGGCTAGGGTTGATTTTTGATTTGGGTGGCAGTGCTGCAACTGCTGCTTGGGTTGTATATCCAGCCTGGTACTCTGGAAATGGGACAAAATTCCTGGGAAGGGGACAGAAACATCCCTGACAGAGAGGGAACAATGTCCACAGCCTCCAGGGAGTTAAACAGTGGGGCTAAGCAGGAGTCCAGATGGTGCTGGAGTTGTGCAGCACAGGGGTGGGATGGTGGGGTCCTGGGTGGGCTGCTGGTCCTTGAAGGGGTGCTGGTCCTCATCCCCGCTGTGGTGGGTGATGGCAGCACCCTGTGAGGTGCAGGAGGACAAGGCAAGGCTGTGATGGAGCTGGGTGCTCCACCAGGGGTGCTGGTGGAGGAAGGGGTGGCCGAGGATGTTTCTGAGGGCTGGGGGGATGGAGCAAGAGGAGTTTGTGCTGTGGAAAATATGTGGTGGCGTGGAAAAAAATCTCCGGCAGATTTCTGGGGAGTCGGTGAAGAAGTTTTCTCTTCTGCTGAAATGCACAGGGAGCGGGGACAGCATGTGGCCTCGCTGGTGGTTTGGGCCTGGGGGATGGAGGGGATCCAGTGGGGAAGGTACAGGCTGCTCGTGGTGCCCATCCTGCTCTGAACAGAGATGTCTGCAGAGACGATTGCTCATGCAATTATTTTTTCTTGTTTTTTTAAAAAAAAGAATAAATGCAAATAACCTCATTTGTGTTTGCCCAGCACACACTTCTGCCATGTTGAGGTTCTTTCCCAGCACTGTTAGAGCATCTTCCTGCTGGGATAAGCCAAAAAATAAGGACAATTCCTGAGTAAAAGCAAACTGCATCCCTCAGGAACATCAGTGCTGTGTAGTTACGTGTGTTTTAATTAATTACCTGCCTGCAGAAGGAGAAAGTTTGCTGGAAGGTTTGAGATGCTTGACACCAAGACCTCCTCGGTCTGGCTGCAGCTCCCAGACTGGCTCGGGGGAAAAATATTTTGTAAACTGTTCAGAGAATAGTTTGTCCTCAGTTATTTCTCCTTTTATACTATTTGTTATCAGTTTTATTTTACAGTCACTCTTGGTTACATGAATTTATATAAAGTTAGTGCAGCCCCTTGAGGGAGCTGTGAAGCTCCTGCTGATCTTGTGCACATCACAGGGAAATAGAAATTACTTAGCAAGGGTTTTTTTTATTTCAATGCTCTGTGCTTGTGGGTGTAAAGAAGTGGCCACGAGTGCTCTAACGTACAAGTTGTTCATATAACTTGTTTGTCATGGAGCTGACAGGCTTTTTCCATAACTAGTAATGGTGATTAGTAAGGATTTCTGATTTTGCAAGAGAGTGCGTTGGAAAATTAGGAAAATAATCGTAAAGTAACTGTCAGAAGTGGAGAGCTGGGACGGTGAGGGACTGCAGTTAAATAATCTTCTACCTGCAGTGTCCCATCTTTGTAAACAGCAGTATTGCTCTTAGGTTGAAAATGAGAAGAATATTCTCATTTCAAGTACTTTTTGATTGACATGAAATTTAACCACTTGATAAAACCAGCTCTGGGAGGCACTGCCTGGCAAAGATCATCATTCCTGGGATGTGCCACCATCCCAGCAAGGAGCCCTGGTGGGATGCAGCCTCCCTCCCCACCCTCAGGTGATGCTCACCAGCGTGTGCCTGTGCACGTGTGTGTGTGTCAGTGCCTGTTCTCCTCCCTGTGGCTGGCAGGGGTCTGGGAGAGCTGCTGCTGGTGCAGCTCTGTCTCCAAAGCCCCATTGTCCTCTGCTCCTCCTGCCCCCTCACAGCGTCCCCAGCGATGGCAGCGACCACCCCAGTCCCGTCCTGCAGTTTGTCCTCTTGTGATGTTTCCTCACTCTCTCCAAGAAATCCTCCTGTGGCACCAGAGCAGGCTGGTGTTTCACAGAGTGCTGGGAATTGCTGTTTGCCCAAAATAATTCGGCATTTACAGACCCCTGGTGCAGATGGGTGCTGAGTTATTTCTGGGTGCCAGAGCTGCTGGATGCTGAGCCAGGGATCTCCCCCTTGGGATTCAGCTCTGGGATGCTCGAGATGCTGCTGAGCCCTCGTGTGTGGGGATAAATCATTAAACACAGCATTCCCACTGATGCCTTAGGTTTTAACTTTTATATTTTTCTGATCCTGCCCTGCCCAGTGTCACTCTGCAGTTCCCTGGAGCTCGTTCAGTGCTGTTCTCTCATGCTCACACACACACAACAAAGCCTCTCCAGCTCTCCAAGGACACCCAGACCCTCCTAGGCCCAACAAGAACTGCAAACCACAATCTTGGGGACAGGGGGGCAAGCTTGGGCAAATTCCATCCTTGCCTGGCTTCTGCTTGGGGAATTGATGCTGAGATCCAAGTGGGAAGAACTCGGGAGCTGTCCTTGTCCATGTTGGGATGCACTGAGGCAGGAGCCTCTGGAGCCCAGAGTGTACCTCTGAAGGTCTTTCCAATCAATCCCTCCTTGATTCCTTTATTCCTGCCTGCTCTCTGTTTCTAGGGAGCCATTTAAGGATTCACCACTGCCAGGGGTCACCTGGCTGCAAGTTGCTTGGAAGAAAACCTCAAATCTGTTGCGAGCAATGAGATGCTTTTAGGAATGGAAAAAAACCAATTAAATAAATCCAAGTTTAATTGCCACATTTATTCCGGAGAAAAAGCTAAATTAAAACAGAATTGGCAAACAAGGAGTTTCTTGTTTATTCCCATTTTGTATTTATTTTAGGACCCCCCAAGCTATCACTTGAAATTCAATTTGCTCAGCATTGGTGTAGCTGCTGCCTGGAGGCTGCTCTGAGTCGCCTGTGGAGGGCTTGGACTTCACTTGGTGTGCTGTATGGGGAGGGAAACTTCACATTTAACAGCCAGAGGTGGAATATTTCATGCCAAAAAGCCTGGCTGCTCTGTTCTCCCTGGTTGTCTTGACCAGGGGAGAAACACAACTGAAAGGAGCCCGCTCGTTTTTGGTGGCAGAAAACCCAGTTAGAGGGTGCCAAGGAGTGGGCAGTGGGATGTCAAGTACTTTCTCACATTTTACAGATGGTTTATGCAACCTGCTTGGCTATATTATTATATTTTTCTCCTGCCCAGTTACATAATCCCAGTTTATGGAAGCTTTAGGAAATTGCATTCCCCACTGTTACATATCTCTGTGCAACAGCCTCTGAGCTTGTTAGGATGCTTGCCCCCCCTGCCAGGCATCTCCCAAGAAGCTCAGGCTGGTGTGGAACAGCTGTTTATACACTCATTGTTGTTTATACACTCATTATTGCTGTATTTCTTTAATGATTTTGTGTCAGCCATCACCAAAAAGCTGCATCAGCCTCTCAGGAGCAGGATGGGTGCAGGCTGGTGCCTCTCCCTGCTGATGCAGAGCAAAGGCTTTGGGCATTCCTGTTTTTCCCAGTGTTTTGAGGATCTGTTCTTGTGGCAGAGATTTGCTGGGATTTTTTTGTGGTGGAAGCAGCTGAAATCCTTGCTGGGGCCAGGGGTGGCTTTGGGGGCAGGTGGGAAAGGAACTGCAGAGCTTCTGTGTGTAAAATCCTCAACCTCATCCTGCCCCTGGCACCTTCTCCCCCTGGGACAGCAACTACCCATAAAAGTCTGTGGGTTTTGCTTTCCCCAGGATAAGTTTGTCCTTCAAAATAAGCGAGGGAGAAAAGAAAATGCTGGTTTTTTTCTTAATTTTTCTTAATTCCTTTTTACATGAAAGTGGAGGGTGTTGTGTCTCGGGGTACCCACTCTGGCTGCTCACAAGAGAGTTCAGAGGAGCTTTACCCCTCTGATTTTTTTTTTTTTTTATTTTGAAGCAACCTGGGAAGACCACCAAAATGAGCATTTCCTTGCTAGAAAACCAGCAGAAAAAGCAGATTATTTTTAATGGGTTTATACTGTAAACTGGGGGGGATAAAACCACTCCTCTCTGAACATCTTTTGTGTGTTGCTGGCACGGGTGTGTTCACCTCACTCCAGGGGATGCAGAGAGACTGAACCCATCTTGCTTTGGCCTGAGATATTTATTCTGGCAGGGGTTAGTGACCCGTCCTGCTCACTTGTTCCTCTCGCTGCAGCCTCTTATTCCACATAGTTAAAAAAAAAAAAAAATCAGTTATGACTTGAATTTTAACCATTTCAGAAGCTTAAAAATACTAGCTAGGCAGAATGGTTAAGCAAGTGTGATGGGAACATCCACTGCTGTATTTAAGCCAGCTGCAAGCAGTAGTTTTCTTTTCTCACTTTGTTATTCTCATAATTGTTTTAAAACCTTCCCTTGTTGCTGCTTTTCTGGTAATAAGCAGAAACCTCCTAGTTTTTGGGAGATGATAGGGACTGCATCCCTCCCTGAGATGTCCCCGTGGGGGTGGGTGGCACTGTTTAGTTCACCCTGAAGCAGGGACTGGCCATGGATAAAGGAGCCCAGGGATTGTGCTTCGCTCCCTGGTGAATCAGGGCTCACCCTGGGTGCCATGGGGGCTTGTCAGGGTGCTGGGAAATTAAAGCAGCTCTGTTTGCATTTTGTTTTTCTGTTTGAATAGGAGTTGCCATGCCCGGCCCGCTGGGGTGTTGGCCGCTTGCACAACGTGCACGCTAGGAAGTAAATTGATCCATGGCAGTCCTTAGTTGGTGAACAATAGTTTCAATTTTTTATGGCTTCCCTGTTTGTTTTGAAGGGGGGGGAGAAAGTCAAGTGTCCAGGGTTTAAAAAAAAAAATCAAAAAAAGAAAAAAAAATGAATTAACTGTGATATATAAGTGTGAGAAACGGCACTCGATGTCTGGGTATATCCTGATGTGTTGGGATGCAGCTGAGGGTTATGTGGAGCTGCTTGTCCATCTTAAGAAGGTCATATTTTGTTAGAAATCCCAATTTTAACTCATTACCATCAGCTTCTTGGGTCTCTGCTCAGCAGGCTGGCACTAAGGTGTCTTAAAACACCTTCATCAAGGAAAAACCACCGCTCTGGTCTCCCCTCTCCTGCTGGACAGGCACAGCTTGCTCAGCAAGAAGGGCTTTTATTAGGGAAAAAGTAGTTCTTGTGATGGAAGGGGGACAGTGGAGAGAGTCAGCTGCTGCACTAGTTGGGTTATTCTTCATTATCAGTGTGTGCTGGGGCTGGAGGATGCATGTGCAGCCCTGCCCAGCTCGAGGGGTTGGGATCTGGGGCAACGATCACCAGGATCCAGGGCCCCACATCCATCCCCCTGCTGTGCTTCCAGATTTGTTGTTTTTAAGCCTGACCTTTGCGTTTTCAAGAAACTCCCTCCTGTGTTGCAATCCGAAGCTTTTAGGGCTGTTTTGGTGCCGTGGAAGTGAAAGTGCTTCGTGCTAAGTGGGTCTTAAAAAACAAACCCCAGAGCAGCCGACTCTTATTTTTTCACCCTGTTAATTTTCATCCCAGTGAAACAACTGGACAGGATGTAGCCTTGATTTATTGTTTTTTTTTTTACAGCTGATGGTAAGATGCTGTTTTGTGGAAACAGCGAGTTAAAGCAGGTTTTGGCCATAGTCTTCATCACTCCTCTCTGGCCATGCTGGAGCATGATTGTGGCTCCAAACTGCTCTTTGTCCCCTTCTTCAATCCTGAAATCCTGTCTTAGAATAAACCACATGCGGTTTTTTTTAATTTTTGGGTTTTTTTGTCCCCTCCTCTTCTTCCCAGGTATTTCCCCACTGTGTCTCTGAGCCTGGACTCTCCCTGGACCTTCAAACCTTCTCCAACCATTGCATGGTGGCAAGGTGAGACCCCTCAAAACCCTGCCCAGCCGCTCTCTTCCCCTTCCCTTTCCCCTCCTGCGAGCCTCTGGGAGGGATCTGCAACATGAAGTTTCCATTTGGAGCTGGCAAATTCCCGGTATGCCGATTTCTAGGAAATGTGGCTGGGGATCGTGTGGTTGGTGAAACCCTAGCATGTGTGATACCTGTCTGTCCTCAGCCCGGGGTCAGACATCTGCATCCCATTCTCCCCTCTGAATTTTCACCTATTGCTCTGTGTTGGGAGACGGCAACACCTGTGTGGAGAGGGAATTGTGAAATTTAGAGGCTTGTTTTTATTTATTTCTGTGCTTCTCCAAGCCATCCGTGTTCATATCGCAGGGAAACGGAGCAGTGTGGATGTTCAGAGGAGGGAGGGTGGTTTATCCTGGCTTCATTTACAGATTTACAACATCAGTCTTGTGGGTAGTAGCAGCAAAGGGAAGGCAGGATCTGCTGGGGATGTCAGAAACGCCAAGAGGCTTTTGCACAGGGTGATTAATTAATGCCCTCCCTGTATCCAGAGCATGCAAACAAGAAGATTCAGGCTCTGACACCACCAGCAAGCTTGCTGTGCTCTCAGCGACATCCCTGCCTGCTCGCTAGTTAAACCTCAGGGAGCAGCAGATACACTTTTTTTTTTGCCCTACAACTGTTTGTTTCCAATTAATTGGGATTTTGGCCCCTGGCCAGCCTCCTCCTGTCGCTCCAAATGGGAGATAAGTGGGAGCCCTGCACTTTTTTTTCCTCTAACCTAGTTGGAGCCGTTTTTGCTGGATGGAGAGGTTGGGAGCTCTTTCATAACGTGGGCCACATCTCAAGAGCTGGGGCTCCATCCCTCCCACTGCTGCTGACGCAGAGCGTCTCCCCTCCCGCCCGCCTTGGCCAGCTTCCCTGGATGACTCCTCTAATTGCTTACGTAGAAAAATAATGAGAAGGATGCGTAGGGTGTATTTTTAGATGTCTCTTGGTGGGATTTAGCAACTGGCAAGCTGGAGCCAGCACCTCCCTGTCCGTCTCCTGCATCCCAGCCGTGGCTGCTTGGTGGACCTGGGGAGGTTCTGTCCCGGGAGGTGGCAATTCTTGGGCAAGCTTCCTTGATTTTTTGGGCTTCTCCTGGTGCTTATAAGTGGGATATGGATGCTGTGTCCCTGGTGCTGCACAGGATCTGTGCTGGGAAGCCCTGAGCTGGTGCCCGGTGCCAATGCCATGCCCATGCCAGGATGGGCACCACCACCTTCTCACTCCCCTCCAAGAGGAAGGCCGTGGTGGTGGCAGGGTGGTGTGAACTGTGGTGGCTTGGAGACCATCCCAACACCCAAATCATTCAATAATGGAATGGTTTGCATTGGAAGGAACCTTTAAAGGCCATCTAGTCCAGCCCACCCCCCACCACGAGCGGGGACAACTTCCACCAGACCAATTTGCTCAGGGCTCTGTCCAAACTCACTCAGAATGTTTCCAGGGATGGGGCATCCATCACCTTTTTGGATAACCAGTGCTTCACCACCCAGATCATCAAACATTTCATCCAAAATAACCCATGACACTTTCTCCAATAAATACCTGTGAGATAATGGGTCTCACCACATGTTGCTTTGTTTTTTTAATTTTTTTTTTTTTAAGCTGTTCCCATCTGAAACCTCAGCAGCGCAGAGGAAAGGGAGCAGACGCAGAATCCCATTAAATATCACCCCAAAGACTGTGATAATTGAGCCTTGTGACAAGTAGTTCTCTTATTTTTCTCTTTGCTTCTTCCATTTCAGGGCTCTTTGTGTCTCAGTGGCTTCCTGTGCTGGGGGGGGCCGGGCTCCAGTCCTTCCCTTTCCACCCGGGTGCGAGGAACGCAATTCTTCTCGCAGCGCGACTTATCTGTCCTTGGAGCTGAAAACACCCTTTCTTTGCTCTTTTTGAATCCCCCAAATGAATGATTTCTCCTGCTGGTTAACATCAGCTTCCACGCTGAAGACTGTGGGAAAGTTTCACAATTAGAGTGGCTTTAATAGATCTGGTTTATGTCTTAAAAAACCCATCGCTTTCTAATTCTCCGTCACATGTTTCCTTGATGATGTGTCGCCCAGCAGTGCAGCTACCAAAATAGCCCCATGGTCTGAAGGAAATCATCAGGAAATATGTTTTTGAAACCGTAGGCAATTCTTTTTTTCACCAGGAACCATTGGAAAAAGTCTGTGTTCAATGGAAAACGTGGCTTTTCTGGCACCTTGGCCGCTCATGTGGTGACATTTTGGGAGCTCGGCGCTCCAGCAGTTTGCCCAAAAAAATCCCCCCCAAGTGCCTTAGATTCTTGCTGTGAGTTTTCTCTTTATCCACCCAAATAGCTGGGATTCTTTTGGTGTTGGGTTTGCTTTAATTTTTGGGGAAAATGCTCGCTCGTGCATTGTCTTCCCGTGCAGGGTGACAAACCCTTTCCTCCTCCAGCACCTCCCGTGGTGCTGCCAGGCTGATGGGGGGTGCATGCTGTGTCCCCCCAGGTCCAAGGAGACCATGACCACTGATGAGGCCACCAAGAGCGAAGGGGAGGTGCAGGCAGCCGCTCTGGCCGAGCGTGGGGAGGACATCACACCATCCAAAGACCGAGGGGTTCTGAAGGTAAGGGGGATCTGCCAAGAGTGTCCTGCCCTCCTACCCTTTGGGGTGCAGCATCCCCAGTCCTCGGGGTCACAGCTCCAGGGCTGTAGGATTGAGTTCTTCCATTTCAAAGGCAAAAGGGGATGAACATCGCTTGGAGTAAAGGAGGATGGAGTGGTGGTTGAGGCTGGTGGGCCCAGGCTGCTCCATGAATTTCACTGCTATTGTGTTCCTAATCAGATTATTAGCTGTAAATCCACAAAACATTTCTGTGTGTGACTCACAAACATTAGAAAGAGCGCATTACTGAGGTCATCCAGTCTGCTCCACAGCCCCTTTTTCATATTCAGGGCCGTTTCTGGATAGTTCTGCTCCCCAGCACTTGCACTTCTCCACTTGAATAGGACCTTTCCTCCAAGAATAGCATCCTCCCCTGCTCCATCCTCAGCTCGAGAACTGCTTGTTCCCGGCTGCAGCGTTCAGAAAAAAGTGTTGACAAGAAGCGAGTAGTGAACTGACACACCCCTGTGAGTAAATGTGTATGGCCAGAGAGCGAGTGGAGCTGTATTCACTGCAGGTTTGGAGCCACAGCCTTTATCCACCAAGTATGGGCTGCTCTCTGCCCCCAGCCCTGTCCAGCTCCATTGCTGTGCCTCCAGTCTGAGATTTGTTTTTAGGGGATGATGAAGGGCAGATTAAAGGGAAAATCGAACAGCTCCCCCCTGAGCCTTCCTGCTGTTTAGGGCAGCACTGGGGTGTGTATGCATTTGTATAAATACATTTTTATGTAAATGCGTGTGTGTGTGTGTGCCTCTCTCTCCCCTCCATATGCATCCTTTGCTATCCCATGGCCCCCAGCTCATGGTTGGTTTCTCTCTCTCAGATCATTAAGCGACCTGGGAGTGAAGATGAGTGTCCCATGATCGGAGACAAGGTTTATGTGCACTACAAAGGGAAACTGGCCAACGGGAAAAAGTTCGACTCCAGCCGCGATCGGAACGAGCCCTTCATCTTCAGCCTGGGCAAGGGTGAGCTGCTCCAGGGGTGTCCATCCATGGGATGGTGGAGGGTGGGATCATCCTGGGGAGGGGGAATCAACTGACCCTGCTGCAGGGACAGTGTCAGCTCCGCCTAAAGTGACTTATGAATGTGGGTTTTTTTTTTCGGTGCCATCCTTGCCAGGCTGGTTTTATTCCTGGGCTGCTGGTTGCTCCCTCCTGCCTGATATCTGCCTTTCTTCTAGGTCAGGTAATCAAGGCATGGGACATTGGGGTGGCCACCATGAAGAAGGGAGAGATCTGCTACTTGCTCTGCAAACCTGAGTACGCCTACGGCTCTGCTGGCAGTGCCCCCAAAATCCCCTCCAATGCCACTCTCTTTTTCGAGGCAAGTAATGCTGGTGAGCTGGTGTGTGGATGAGCAAGCTTGCTCCATTTATGCCTTGCCAGCCAGCTCAGAAATAAAAATTAATAATAATGATAATAATAAGACAAAGCCCAAACAACAAAAAAAACCACCACAACAAAAAAAAAGAACCAGCTTGGATTCCTGAAACGTGTCCCTCTGCTCCAGGAACTGCTGCCAGGGCTTTCTCAGAAATGTGTGTCTGAGCTGCAGGGCTGGGACTGAAACTCCAGCTGAGGAGAGTCCTGGTGCTGGGGCGGGGAGTGGGCAGATTCCTGGTTTCAACATGCACATGGGAAGAAGAAAGCAGCTGGGAAATGCCTCCAGGTGCTAAAAAACCATTAGTGCTGAGGGGTGGTAGGAAAGTTAAGTTTCTGGCACAGAGTGCTCCCTGGGCAGGGCTCGTTGGGACACAGCGGGAGGAGGGAGTCTGTCCTAAATTAAGGCTCAGTCCTTCCAAGTCGAGTGTGGACTAAGCTGAGGATCGGAGCTGGACCTGTCAGAGGATGAAGGGGAAGCTCCTGCCCATGCTGGGCATCTTCCAGCAGCAGCTGTGCTGTACCCTTACAGGTTCAATAAACTTATTTTTGCTGTAACTTTGTGTTATGCTTCAGGTACTGGATGTATCCCAGTTTCTAATAAATCGTGTGTTTTATGCTGTGGTTTGGATCTGGGTTTTATGGGCAACTTCTGCTCGTCAGCTGAATGGAGAATTAGCTGGCTTGGTTCTCCAGCCAGGGGATGAACTGCTGCTTTGTGGCTCTTCTGTTGTTTTTCTCTTCTCCTTTCCCCCTCCCTAAGCTCTGCCCACTTTTTCTTTGTTATTTTTTAGGTCGAGCTGCTTGACTTCAAAGGCGAGGACTTGTTTGAGGATGGAGGAATAATCCGGAGGATCAAGAGGAAGGGAGAAGGTTACTCCAACCCTAATGAGGGAGCTACCGTGGAGAGTGAGTGCTGGTTCCCTGTGGGACAACTGCAGGGATCAGCCTGCCCTGAGCTGATCCCTAGCAAGGAGCTGCTGGCACTGCAGAGGCTGTAGGTGGCCATGCATGCTGGTGGGATGCAGTTACATCCATCCAGAGGCCAGATGGGATGGAGAGTGGCTGGGGATGCTCCTCTGAGCTCTGCTTGGCTGGGCCCTGTGGTGGCTCTGCCAGAGCTGCTGCCCTGCAGGGCTGGGTGGAAAACCAGCAGCCCAGGGAAACCCCGGAGCTGCTCAGGCAGCGGCTGGGGGGAGGATGGAAGAAGCAAATTCCCCTGGGGTTTCAGGGCTCTGCCATCTCCCCTGGTACTTCTGCATCCCAGGGTAACGTCCAGGGTGCCCTGGGATGTGCCATCTGCCAAAACCCCTGGCTCTGCCTTGCTTCCAAAGCATCAGCTGCCAGGCCTTCCTCCCTTGACACTTGCTCAGTATTTCAGGCACTCAGCATTCTCTTTGGCCTCCTTGTTCCAATGTTGGTGGCATTTTTTGGGGGGGGTCTCATCAAATCTTTTGCAGAACGGGGCTTTTTCCTTCCCTTATGGCCAGAGGGCTGCTGGTGGTGGGGGGAAGGGAATTATTACAAGGGTTTTGCTGAGGCTGGGGTGGTCTCAGCTGGCATGGGAGGATGAGGAGCTCACGTCCCATTGGGCTTTCCCTGTTCTGGTCCCATTTCTGGAGCACACATTTCATGGGGCTGGACAGGGGAAGGCAGACTGGGGTTTGGGGTTTTTTGCCTTCCCAAGAACCACTCAGACACACACCCAGAGCTCGCTCCATATGGGAGGCATTTACTTTCTTTTCTTGATTCCAGAACTCCTGTACACAAAGATCCTTAAGTCCCTTTAGCGACTGAGAAATTGAATCTGAGCCGTGAGAGCTTATAAAGCTCACAGCTTTAAGCGGCTGGTTCTTCTAACGAGGCTCTCTTTTAAGGAAAAATGAGATTTTGACTCAGATTCTTCTGTCTGAGTGGTGGTCACCATGCTGGGGGTGGCACAGCAGCTGTGGGGACACAGCAGTCCACCCTGGGGCAAAGCTGTGGTGGTTTACCTCAGCTGTGTATTTTGGGAGGTGTTGGAATTAGGCTGGAAGAAACCAGGCTTCCAGGAGCAAGTACCTCCAGGATTTTATAGGCTTTAAGTTTTACAGACCCTAAATCCCAGTTCTGCTCCCTAAAACCTGTGCTGCAGTTAAAATCTGGCATTCCAGCTTTTGTTACATCCTTTCCCCCCCCACCCCTCCTCCTTCTCCGTTTTTAATCTGAGTACAAATTGCTGTCAGCACATCAAGTTCGTGTGCCAGCCGCACTCAGTACACTCTGTTCTCAGCTCTTCAAAAACAAAATCGCTGCAGGCACTGAGAGAACAATAAGTCAGAGCTGCAACCGGAGTGATGTTCCTTCAGTGACTTTTTTTTCTCTGTAATCCAAGAGCGGCTGAACCAGCTGACCCACTCCTGGAAACCCGAGCGGAGATTTTCCCCCCTGTGCTCCGTGTATTTGCTGTGCAAATTAAAACAGAGCAGAACTATCCTTGGAAGGAAGGATCACAACATCCTCTTGTGCATCCTGTTTTAAAGTGGGACCTTCCCAGCACAGGAGATGTGGGACCTGGGGGAGCTGGAGTGCAGCTTTTAGGGTCAGGGGTTATGGATCTGTGCTCGCTAAGAACCCGCAGGGAGATGGCACAGTGCTGTGGGGTGGCTGGGTTACCTGTATTTTATGCAGAATTTTCCACATTTCCTGTGCCTGAAAAATCAGCCAGCTTGGTTTTGGGTAGTGCAAAAGCAGAGGTCATCCCCAGAGGAGCTGGGTTTGCTTTTTGTCCTCATCCCAACCTGGGTGAGCTCTCAGCAGCCTGAGCCCTGTGGTCCAGTGAAGGATGTAGGATGAGTCTCAGGAAGCTGGCAAGAACCTGAGCATCCTCTGCTTGAGTCCCAGCATGGCTTTGGTGGCAAGATTGGGGTGTCAAGGCAGAGCCTGGTGTCCTGTCCCTGCATTGGGGAACCCATCCCTGGGTTCTCTTCTGGCAGCATGTAATGCCCAAGGGCTGGACCTGCCCTTGGAATGGGTGGCTGCCAGGTCGGTGTCTCTCATCCTAAGGACTTCTGTAGGTCCCAGGCAGGGGATGGACACAGATTTCCTTCAGCCCAGGCTGCAGCTCTCCCGTGCAGAGCCCAGACCCTCACAGCTGTTTCTGGTACCCAGCTTGTCCTGCCCCTTACCTGCCACCACGGCAGGATGCTCAGTGCCCTGCATTCTGCTCCCCCTGAGCAAAGGTAAAGCTCATGAATTTGCAGGCTGCAAAACTTTTAAGCACAGTTGTGATTTTTTTTCCCTGTTAAAAAGCTTTTTCTGTTTGTTTGTTTTGCCTTTTTTTTTTTTTTTAACAGTATGTAGGAGTTCCTTGTGAAATTGCTTTTACTTGATGCCTGCCTGCATGTGTGTGTATGCCTTTCACCCTGCAAGCAGAATGCAAGGGCTGTAAAAGCATCCCCAAAACCTGGAACGTCTTCAGGTTTGAATAAATAAAGAATAATCTTGCTGTGGAAAGCCAGCCAGGAGTGCCAGGTGGTGAATGTGCCAGGTACCCAGTGTCCGCTCTGGCTGCGCTTCTGCCAGCGTCTGGGGCTGGAACAGCACGGCTCCTGGTTGAAGATTAAAAATAAAAAAGTTTATCTTGTACTTTGAGTTCTCAGAGTCAGGAGAACATGGCCTTGTTTTCGAGGTAGGAGTCAAGGCAGTATAGCACAGTATAGAAGATTTGTAATCACCGTGATAAACTCTGCGTGGCTCCGTGCCAGGAGCAATATCCAGTTCCAGTAAGACTTGACTCGTGCACTTGAGTACGAGGGGAACATATTAGTCACGATGTTTATCTGTTGTTTGGTCCTTGGTCAGACGAGATATGCCTGCCTTGCTTTTCAGCAACATTCCCAAGCCCTCCCCATCCCTCTTCTCCAGGCTGCCCCCAGCCCTGTGTCTTCCCCCTTCCAGGCTCTGCTGAGTTTTGGGAGAGAAGCTTTATAAAATGCATTCTAAGACACTTTGGAGCCCACCTTTCTCCAAGGTTTTGGGTGGTTCTGGGTGCCATCCTGCCCCTCTTGCCCCTCTGCAGTTCACCTGGAGGGATTCTGTGGCGGCCGCAGGTTCGACTGCAAGGATGTGAAATTCGTCGTGGGCGAAGGGGAGGACCACGACATCCCCATCGGCATTGACAAGGCCCTGGAGAAGATGCAGAGGGGAGAGCACTGCATCCTCTACCTCAGCCCCCGGTAAGGAGCATCTCCACAGGGATGCTGGGTGGGTCTCAGCCTCCAGCACTTGGGGAAGATGGTGATCCTGAAAATAGACTGTCCAGGAGAGTCTCAGAACAGCAGCAGGAATGGCAAGGGTGACCAGTGGCACATAAACAGGAATATTGAGATGCTTTAAAAGAATCAGGTGAAAGGGCTTTATCCAAGTCCAGTGTCTGAGATGAAAATGTCTCCCTGGAAATGACCAGGCCTGGAGAGAAGCCTGTGTAAAAAGATGGTTTTGATGCAGCCAGAAGGGATGATTCCCAATATATAATGCATTGTACACCCTCAGGGACCTTTGCTCGTGGGGAGTAACATCACCCTGGCCCCAAAATGTTAGAAAGCTGTGGGCATGGAGTTTGGGTGGCAACCTGGGTCAGCATTTATGGCCAAGCATTGCCAAAATGAAGGTTTTCCCTCCCTCTCTGAGTGCCTCCTCCTGCCCTGCAGGTACGGCTTTGGCGAGGCTGGGAAGCCGAAATATGGCATCCAGGGGAACATGGAGCTGGTGTACGAGGTGACCCTGAAGAGCTTTGAGAAGGTAAGGGCAGAGGTGCTCTGGTCCCTCCCCGGGTTACAGGAATGTCAGGGCCTGTGTAGCCTCCAGCCTTTGTCCCTGTCTGTAGCCCAACCCCTGCTGAAGTGGACACGTCACCAAGGAGCTTCGTGTTCTTAATTTGTTCTTCTCTGTTGGTTTGTTTTACTCTTGTGGCTGAGGTCCAAGGCTGGGTCTCTTATTTGTTCCTAACCTTGTCCTTTTGTACTTTCTTCTTATTTTAATTTTATTTTTTCTTTTTCTTTTCTTTTTTTTTAATTTTTTCTTTTTTTCCTCCTTTTTTCTTCCTTTTCTCCCCTTTTCTCTTTTCTTTTTTATTTTTTCTTTTTTTTTTCTCCTTTTTTCCTCTTTTTTTTTTCCTTATTTTTCTCCTTTTCCTCCTTTTTGTCTCCTTTTTTTCTCATTTTTTTTCTTTTCCTTTTATTTTCTTCCCCTCTTTCTCTCCTTTTTCCCTCTTTTTTTTTTTTTTCCCCTGGGCTGCACAGGTAAAAGCTGGTGCATCCAGCTAGCCCTGCGGAGCTTGGCTGTGCCCATGAGAAGGCTGGGGATGGGATGCAGGAGAAGTCCATGGGATTTGCACATCCCCAGATGGATCCCCTGCCCGTGATATCACCCTGGCCAAAGCAGGGGCAGGACCTGGCTCCACACTCTGTGGTACAACCCTGATGAGCCCTGAGCGTGACCACGCAGTCCCAGAGAGTGCCGTGGTCCTGCTGGGGCAGGGGAGGCTGCTCTGCTGCCCTGGGAGTGCTCCAAGTGTTCCTTTGCAGGCCAAGGAGTCGTGGGAGATGGACACCAAGGAGAAGCTGGAGCAGGCAGCGGTGGTCAAGGAGAAGGGCACGATGTACTTCAAGGTTTGTGAACTCAGGGCTGGCAGAGGCAGAGGAGGGGAGCTGGGGCTGAATTTGGCAGACATCATTGTCAGAAAAGCCACGTGCCCCCAGGCAGTGCTGGGGAAGGAGAGTCCTGCCCTCCCTGTGCCTTTTTCTCACTCTTTGATGCTCCTGGAGATGTCTCCTCCTTTCCCAGCATTGCCTTGGCTCTGTGTGCTCCCTGCAGAGCAGGACAGCAGATCCAACCCTTCTCAGGCCGGGGCTAATGCTGAGGGGCTTTGCATTCCCCTTCCCAGCTGGGGATTCCAGCTCCTCACTGTTCTGACTCAGCTTTTCCCAAGCCTGCTGGTTCTGTAGGAGTTGGGATCCTCCTCCTTCCCTTTATTTATTGAAAACCCCACATTACACTTGTCACCTGTTCACGGGGCATTCTAGGGGCAGACTGAGCCTTTTCTTTGCTGCTTTCAGGAAGGCAAGTACCTGCAGGCAGTGATTCAGTATGGGAAGATCGTGTCCTGGCTGGAGATGGAGTATGGCTTGTCTGAAAAGGAGTCCAAAGCCTCTGACTCTTTCCTCCTGGCTGCCTTCCTCAACCTGGCCATGTGCTACCTGAAGCTGCGAGAGTACACCAAGGCTGTCGAGTGCTGTGACAAGGTAGAGGTGCACAAGCCTGGGGGATGGAGCCTCCTCTTCTCCTGCAACTTTTCATTGGGAGTTTGGCAGGGGTTTTTTAAATATTCTTTTCGTGTAAGAAGGAATTTCCAAACAGCAGTGGGATGGTGGCATCCCTCCTGCGCCTGGAGGTCCCTGGGGCTGCTGTGTGTTTGGAGACTGCAGGACCACAAGGGCTTTTTGGGGTTCAAAATCCACCTGGGCATGCATTTACAGCAGCTTTTCTTCCAAAGCCAGATCCATGTGAATGGATCTGTGTCGACTGATGACCTTGGGATGCTCGTTGGGTCTGCCCAGGCTGGGGCTGGGTTCTGCTCTGGGAGTGAGACACAGCTGCACCAGATCTCCAAGTCCACCAAGGGGTGGGATGGGGCTTTGCCAGTCTCTAAAAGACCTTTGACCTTATCTTTGTCAGGAAACTCTGAATTCTTTTATAGAAGGCTTAGATTTAAGCATCTTGTATATGGGAAATATATGGGATATTTGTGTTAATCTAAAAGATGAATTTCCTTTTACTAAAGGAAAATAATGTCATTGCTAAAACAGGGAGACAAAAGGGCTTGAGTTTAGCATTTACACCTGATCTCTTGCCTGTGGGTTTGTCTCCCACTAACTGCCACACTCAGGGGTATTTTAAGCAAGAAGAGGTAATAAAACCATATTAATGATCTGCCAACTGCTGATGGAGATTAGGCAATTTTTGTTGAGCAAGATGCAAGTGCTCTGGAGATTTGAAGCCACCTTGTCCTAATTTTGACAGATTTATTGAGGCTTCAACTCTAGGAGATCTCTTGGGAGGGCTCTGAGACGTTAACAGGGACCTGTGTGTGTTTCCAGGCTCTGGGGTTGGACCAGGACAACGAGAAAGGCTTGTACCGGCGGGGTGAAGCCAGGTTATTGATGAACGAGTTCGAGCTGGCAAAATGTGACTTTCAAAAAGTGCTGGAAGTGAATCCACAGAACAAAGCAGCGAAATCCCAGATCTCGGTGTGCCAGAAGAAAACAAAGGAGCACAACGAGCGGGACCGGAGGATCTATGCCAACATGTTCACAAAGTTTGCAGAGAGGGATGCAAAGGTGAGTGTTGCTCATTTTTTGGCCGTTTTGGGGTTGCTTTAGGGTTGCACTGAGGGATGCCCGACAGGTTTGTGATGAGAAGAGATGAGTTAAACCAAATTAAGTTATAGATCAGGTTGAAGATGGAGGGATAGAGCCTGCTGCAGTGAGAAGAAGTGTTTTACCTCTTGGTCTCTCTTATGCAGAGGCTGCCACCAGGTGCTCAGTCGTCAGTAAAGGCATTTGCAGTGTGAGCTCACAGGGGCTGATAACAGGGCTGGCATTGGTATTTAATTTTGCTGCCCCCACATAGTGACTGTTGATGAACTCCTGGTCACCAGTAAAATGAAGTATCATCCCATCTCTGGCAGGGGTATTTTGAGACATGATAGGATGGATTTCCTGAGGCTGGTAAGGCAATACCTGCTCTGCTGCTCGGGCAGGGAGATCGCTGTTTCAGAACAGGCTCTCATCCAAAATTCCACCAAACAAAACCCGGTGTACTGTAATGAGAGAGGACACAGCTTTGCAGGCCATCTGCGTGGGTCATTTTTAGTATAATCTCTTCTGAACCGGTGTGTCTGGAGGCTGAGGCTGTGGATTAAGTGACTGGTGCAGCCCTTGGGGAGCAGAGTGCTGGGGCACCTGGCTTGGGCAGGGAGCGGGGCTGACCTGGCAGCTGCTGGCACTGTGGTTGGCTTGTGTGGCCAGCTGTGATGGGCACAGTCACTGCTGGAGCAGCCATAAGGCCTCCCTGTGCCTGAGTGTTCCTCTTCTGCACCCTCTGGATGGGCTGCACCCATGGCTCAGTCCTGTATCTCCACTCTGACACTGCTGCCTTACCTCCTCGTCCCTCTCTTCCCCATCCATCCATCCATCCATCCATCCATCCATCCATCCATCCATCCATCCATCCATCCATCCATCCATCCATCTGTTCATCCATCTGTTCATCCATCCAGGCTCATTCTGTGTCAGTGCCCTGCTCCTGTTGAGGTGGATCACATCATTCCCAGGGGTCCCATCCCTTCCCCACAAGCTGGCTGAGCTAGTGAGCTTTAACCTCTACCACTGAGTCAAGAAAACAGAACCCCTCTGGTGTGAGCTGCACTGTTCAATGGGCATGGGGGAGTTATGGGGGGACAATTCTGCCTCCCCTTCCTGACTCAACTGCCTGTGCCTATTCCCAGCATCCTGTCACTTGCCTGCCCCTTCCCTCTCCTGTTTCCAGCTCAGTATGTTGTATTTGCTGTTTGGCAGGAAGCAGCCAGCAAAACCGGGGCAGAAAAAACAGCGGAGAAGGCAGCTTGTGAAAAAGGACCGAAAACTCCTGGTGCTGGAGGTGAAGAGGCTGAAGGACACGTATGATGGAGGAGGAGGTGATGGGATAGCCTCGTGCCCTCGGCCCACGCAGAAAAAGGTTGCTGCCAAACCTTGGGACTTGCCAGTGTTTTCTTGTAAAGCTTGTTACAGTTTGTGTGATCGTGGAAGCAAAAAGCACCTCCCGAAGAACAGCGACCCCCGTCCCACCGCCCTGGGTGCACTGGGGGCAGAGCAGGAGCGGCAGGACACCATGGGACCACCGCACGTGGAACAAATAGCATTTAAACAGCAAGAAAAAGGAAAAAAAATTAATAATAATAATAAATTAAAACTCTTGGCTCTCGGGAGGTTTCCGTAGACAGCTTGTCCCAGCTCCCTCGGCTTCGTGTCCGCCCTCAGCACAGCATCCTGGGTCCTCTGGGAGGAGCTGGGATGTGGGACATGCTCCCTGTGCACTGCAGTGCTGCCTCTGGCTTTGCCAGAGGATTGCCTTTGTGTCCTGCTGACTCCTTGCCCGTGGCCAAGGGGGTTGCAGTGCAGAGCCAAGCTCAGGGTGAGGACCCAGGCAGCCTCTGCTGCAGCCCCTGGGTGCAGGGACAACATCAGTCTTTAAAGCACTGTTTGGGGAGGGGGCACACAAAGATTTTCCCTTCTGAAGGAGCTGGTGCCTGTTTCTTTGGAGAGCAAAAGCCTGTCCAGCTTCTCAGGCGCTCGACCCGCAGCCTGCACCCCATCCCTTGGCTCCCGGCTTTAAGTGGGAGTTTTATTGCTCACTTGGGATCTGTACGTGGGGAAAGTAAAAGAGTGGTTCAGAAAGCAAACAGCTGGGTCTGAGCTGGTGCCATGGGTTTGGCACTGAGCAGCTTTCCCATGGTGAGGGGGTCCCAGGTGCATCATGTCCCAGCACCGGAGCTGCTGCTGCTGCCTCCTCAGCCATCAGCCCTCTCCATCCTAAAGGGACACTGTCACTACCCCATGAGAACAGCTTTCCAGTTGTTATTTTTCCTGTCTCTATAATAATACCCCTTTTGGAGCTTGAAAATAAACAACTGAAAGAAAAAGGAAGAAAAAAAAAAATAAAAGTACTCTGTCTCTGGATCCTGCTCAGCAAATGGGGTGGCTGTGGGGAGGATGGGTGTGTGCTCCTGGGGGGAGATGCCCCAGCAGTTGAGGAATTATTGGTGTTTCCAAATGCTGGTGCTGCCCCTTTTTATCAGTGCCATCGTTCTCTGGAGAGCCAGTGAAGGGCCAGCAATCCATGCTTAGGAAATGCCTGGCTGGGGGGTGCTCTTTGGGGGTCACAGCTATTTTTCTAGGCTGGGAGATTGATCCTTATGCTTTTTTTTTCTCCCCTCCCTTCCCCCCCACCCAGTGTGTTATTTTGGGAGGGGGCTGGGTGGGTAGAGGAGTCATTTGTACCCCTTGACTGAGGGTGTAGAGGGAGCAGAAAGCTGAGCCAGTGGGGATGTTAGGACTGCCCATCCCTCTTTTATCTCCACAATCTTGGGAGACTAAGCCAGATTTGGTTAAAACTCCTATCCTCTAGTCCCATCAGGTGGTACCCGAAGCATAATTTCTCAAGCCCATCAGTTCTCCCACCTGCAGTAGTGGCACAGCATCCATGTGGCTTCTCTGGCTTCTCATCCAGGTCTTTGGTTTTCTATCTCCACAGGATGCCCCTCCCTGGAGGCTGCTGCGAGACCCAGGGCCTGTGTGAAACATGGGCTTTTTATTTTTTCTTGCAGCAGGGCAAAAAAGTCCTTTGGGGGCAGCCCAAGCCACATTTTCCATAGGAAACAATCTCTACAGAGATTAAAAAAAACAAACAAAAAACCCAACAAAAAACCTCCCCAAAAACCAAAAACATATTTTGCAGTTTCTGGGCTTGCTCCCCATTTTTTAAGCAGATTTTTGGTTTGTTTTGGCTTGGTGCTTTCCTGTCCGTTGGAACAGAAATTGAACTTGTGCGGGCGATGAGATGAGGTTTGGAGATGAAAGGGAAACCAGGAGGGTTTTGCAGGGAGGCATCAGAAGTTCCCGGTGGTGGTGGGTCTCAGTGTGCAGCACTCAAATGCCATCTAGTGGCACCGAGCGCGGGCTGGGGGTTTTGTGGGGACCGTGGTGGGCTGGGCAAGGCCAAGGCACCATTGGGGACACTGGGGACACTTGGCTTGTTTGGCTTTGCAACCCAACAGCATCCGTGGGGGCATCTGGGGAGGAATATTGAGAGTTAAACGTTAAGTGGTGTAATGACGAGGTGAGGCACGAGCAGGGGGTTATGAAACTCATCATCCGAAGAGACCTCGGGACATGGGGCAGGGGGCAGAGCAGAGCCGAGGTCAGTACAGAAACCCTTAGCAGTGCCCAGAGCCACGGGTGCTGCCTTCCCTGCATGGGCTTTCCGTGCACCACTCACACAGAGCAGCCCAAATCCTGCTCTTCACTCACCCAAGAAGGCATTTGTGGGTTAAAGACAAAGCTACCCAGGGAAGGTAACCCTAAACACAGTCAGAGAGCCGCTCCTCTGCCCACCAGAGTGAGCAGAGTGTGCTGTGCCGGGGACCCCACGCAGCCGGGGGGAAACTGTGCCCCCCAAAAAGGCGCCGAGGTCTGACCGACCCCTGAATTCCTGCAGAGCCCCCTTCCCCTGCGATTACTGCCCTGCCAGCTGCTCTCCCGGCAAGCCTGGCTGACAGCCCCTGAAATCCTATTAACCGAGTTTCAGGAGAAATAAAGTTAATCATCTCCTCCAGCTGCTCTTCCTCCTTTCCCTTCTTCTCCTCCCACCAGAGACTTGCGGAGGCGGCAGAGCCCATGCTGTGAGGCTGCTCTGGCTCTTGGAGCTCAGGCTGACCCCATGGCCCTGGCCCTGGGCTGGTAGGGGCTGCAGGGCCGGTGCCGGGAGCAGGGCAGGGAGCAGGGCAGGGCAGGACGGCGGTGCCGGGAGCGATGCCGCTGCAGACGGAGATCCTGCGCGAGGTCTGGGCTGCCGACAGGTGAGTGCCGGCGGGCAGGGTGGGGTCTGAGGGGTGGGTGATGTGCTGGACACCCCCAGCGGATTCCCTTCTCCTCTAGAGCTCTTTTCCCCTCCTGTTTTCCATTTAAATGCATTTTAGTGAGCAGTTTTATCATAGTGTTTTTCCTCTGGGGGTTGGTGGGATGATGCTCACTGGGTTACAGAGAAGAAAAGTGTTTGTCAGAGGGGAATCCCCAAATTAAGCTCCTTGCTGTCCCCCTCGGCCAAGGCAGAGCCTGTCCCGTGCTCCCTGTTAGGAAGGATGATGTTCAGACAAGCTCGGCCCAGTCGAGACAGGGGGAGATGCTTCTGGAGCCAAATGAAAGACTGACTTTTACCCCTTTACCACAAATCGGGGCAATCTCGTGCCCCCAGGGTCTGTGGAAGGCTGAAAGCCCTCACCCTTTTGCTTTCTGTGCCCCACAGCCCCAGTGAGGAGCCGGGGAGCCCCCAGCAGCACAAGCCCAAACAGGTGAGGAAAAAATCCTTCCCCTCCATCCCATGTGTCACCATCCCTTGCTGCCGGCTGTCCCCAAGGGCTGGGGAAATCAGAGCCCCTCAAACCCCAGAGTCCACACCAAGGCCCATTTGGGGCTGGTTGGGCTGCTCTGTTGGGGTGCTGCAGCCTGGGAGGACATGAGATTTTTGGGAACCCCTTCCAGAGCAGGTGGGTAGAGAAAATTCCACAGCCTCCCCCTTCTTCAGGCATCCTTCTGAATCCCCCCCTCCATCACTTTGAAGCAGCCCATGAGGAGGGTTCCTAGTTCTTAAATAACACTTTAATTAAGCCCCTCAGTTAAGCTGTAAACTGTGACTCACTTTCCCCAGGCCACGACCCTGAAAGCCAGAGCCCCCCTCCCTGGACTTCCGAACAGCCCCCAGGTGCCCCCCTGGCCTTGGAAAGGTCTCAGCAGCAATTTCATCCACCATCCAATTTAATTTTTAATCAGCAGCTCCTCCTTGAAGGCCTTTGTTAAGTAAGGGAGTGGTTGCCCACCCCACAGCTTCTTAAGGGATTAGGGGGTGCAAAAGAGCTTTTCCGTGTGAGCTCGTGACACGGAAGAAAGCAGCCAGTTCCCAGCTTCACCATGGAGCCCCCAAATTCACAGTCCTGGGATCCATCAGGATCCCACCTTTTGCACAGCACCTTCACACACCACCCTGGAGCACACAGGAGAAGCGAAACCCCAGCGAGGGGGAAGATGCTCTGTTGGGCAGTAGAAGCCCTGGTGCATCTGGATTTGCTGAGATCACTTTCTGAGAGGCCTGAGCTGACACCCACTCCCCAAATACCTCCTGTCCAGAGCCAAGTGCTGACCCACATGCTCTGTATTTGGTAAATCGGGGTTATTTATAGCCCCAGCTAACTGGGATTAGGTATGCTGTGCCTAATCCTCCTGCTTCCCTGCTCCTGCTGACCTCCTTGCCATTGACAGGAGCCTTTGCAGGGGTGAGAGGAGATGGAAGTTAGAGGCTGGGCTGCCTGCCCGTCCCTACGTCCCTTGTCCCAGCTCAGGTACCCAGAGGACCCATTAGTGCCCAGAGTGGCTCCCAGCCATGCTCCCTATGGCCACAGTAGAATTTGTTCCTCTGTGCTGACATGGCGTCACAGCAGCACCATCACCACATCCCTCATCTCTGGGGCCGTCCCAGGGCAGATGTTCTGTCTGTCTGCTAACAGTCCTTTCTCTTTTCCTCCCTCTGCCTTCCTCTGGGGGCTGCCCCACGGTAAGTCACTCTTTGGAAGGTGTGAGTGTGTCCCTGCTCCCGAGCGTGTCCCTTGCTCCCGGGAAAAGCCTGGCTGTATTTCTGAAAGGGACCCAGTGCTGTAAGAGCAGGGAGGCAGGGGTTAAGGGAAAAGGTGTTTAAGGCTGGCACCACCTCTGCAGCACCATCCATGAGGGCAGAAGCTGAAGAAGAAGAGGCAGGAGCCTGGGCTGGAGCCCGAGGCCAAACCACGGCGGCCGCGGGTGAAGAAGCCGAGCGAGACAGGGGCTGCAGAAGAGCCCCCTGCCCCAGCACAGGGTGAGCACAGATCCCCCACAGCCCCCATGGAAATGGGGGGAAGTACCGGGCCCCCCCGGTGGCCCCATCCTGCACCTGAGGCGCCCTCCATCGCGGGCATCTCTTGAAATGCACAGGGGCGAAGAAGGTGAGGAAGAAGAAGGAGGAGAAGGGGGAGGAGGAGAGCGACAAGGACCCCTCCTCCAAATTCACCAAGGAGCCTCGAAAGAAGAAGGAAAGCCCGGCTCCCCGCTCTCAAGTGGCCAAGGGCCCCAAGAAGCCACAAGGTGCGGGGGCAACACCCACCCCTCTGCAGACACCTCGCGTCCCCTGGCACCGTGTCCCGGTAGCGCCGTCGGTGCTCCCAGTGTCTGCTGGGGCTCTGCTGGGCCTCTGCTGGGCCTCTGCCCATCCCCGGCAGAGCTTTTTTTGGCTAAAACCCAGCTACGGACCTGGGAGAAACGGGGATGTGGCAGGGGACCTGAGCTCATTGCCTTGGTTGGGGAGCTGGGATCGAAGCGGGGAGAGGGGAAGAGGGGGTGACACACTCCCTGGGCAGATGGCATTTAGATCCCCGGACACTTTTCTGGAGCGAAAAGTGGCTCTGCCCTGTTCCCCGCAGGGCGAGGCCGCGGCCGCGAGAGAGCGCNCTCGGCCAGCACCCCGGGGTGACGGGATGAGCCCCCGCTCCGGCCGCTGCTGCCCAGGGAGGGTCCCTCCTCGCTCACCACGAGGCTGGGGTCCCCCGCTGCCAAAGGACGATGTGTTGTTGGCTGATGCCGTGGTCACCTCTGGGCAGAGCCGGCTGAGGATGAGGAAGATGAGGAAGAAGAGGAAGAAGAGGTGGAGGATAAAAACCCGCCAAAAAAGCTCAAGAAGAAGCTTCCCAAAGAGCCCCTCTCAGGCGGGGGGGAGAAGAAGCTGAAGCCGAAGGGTGAGTGCCCAGGGGACAGGGATGACTTAAGCACAGCTCTGTTGCCATTTGCATCAGTCCTTGCCGGGACGAGGGAAGTGCCTGCTCCCCGTCCCCGTCACTGTCCTGGCCTCGGGGGGCTGCAGAGCCATCGCCTCCTCCCAATGCAATCTCCCCCCTACTCAGCCCTTCCTGCTGCTCCGATCCTGCCACCTCCTTGTCCCCATCACTGCCCGTTCCCATCCCTCTGTCTGGCTGGTCATCAGCTCCTCTGTCCTAGCAGAAGACAAAAGTGACCCTGACAGCAAAGCCAAATCCACCAAAAGCACCAAGAAGGAGCCAATGTCCGTGTTCCAGGTGAAGAAGGAGAAGAAAACCAAGAAGAAAGGTATGGGACGAGCAGGAGGAGGTGGCAGCCAGTCCTGCTGCCTGATGGCATCATCCTGAGCCAACAGCACCCAGTGTTGTGTGACCATGTCCCCCATGTCCTTCACAGCCATCACCAGCAGTGATGAGGAGGATGATTCCGACTCCAGCACCAAACCCATCAGGTCAGAGAAGAAGAAAAACCCAGCAACCCTCTTCCAGACTGGTGGGGACCCCCCAAAGGAGAAAAGATCCAAAAAGAAAGGTGAGTGCTCAGCACTGGAGGGTGGTGGGTTCTGGTGGTGGTTTGGGGGGTACAGTGAGCTTGGCCTTGAAGAGGGAGGTTACAATCACTGATGTTGGCATGGGGCTGTGCTGAACTTGTTTTTGGGGCTCAGTGGAGTCAGGATCTTCTCCCTTCTATGCCCCTGCCTGTTCCTGCCTGCAGCTCCTCCCAAAGGGGCTGAGAGTGAGGAGGACACCCCGGAGACCCTGCAGAAAAACTCCAACAAGAAGGGCAAAGCAAAGAAATCAAAGAAGGTACAAAAGACCCCTCAGAGCCATGGAGATTCCCTTGGGATGGGGGAAGAGCAGCTTTTCCCCCCAGGGTGTGTCAGGAGGTTTGCAGCAGCCCCCAGTGAGACCCACCAAGGTACTGTCCCCAAAGCCATCGGCTGCAGAGCCACGGCCAGGGGGGATTGGATAGCAAGGAGCAATTACCTGGGAAAAGAGGGGGGCTTTGGGGTCACCATCCCCTCTCACGCAACAGCAGAAGGAAGAGAGGCCCCCATCCCCTGTCATTGAGGTGGACAACCTGGAGGAGTTTGTGCTGCAGCCGGCGCCGCAGGGCGTGACCGTCAAATGCCGGGTGACACGGGACAAGAGGGGCATGGACCGGGGGCTGTACCCCACCTATTACCTTCACCTGGACAACGACAAGAAGGTGATTTGGGGTAGGGGCATGGAGACCCCTGGGGTTCTGCATCCATCCCGGGGAGCACCCTCAGGGTTTGGGGGAGTTGTTCACCTGCATCCCCACATGCTGGTGTGTCCTGAATGAGGCTGCTCCCCTCTCCTGTAATTCCTCCCGGGAAATGCCCCTCTGGAGAGTACCTGGGATGATGAGCTAACAGTGGCTAGAGAGCCATGCTAAAGCTGGGCTGGTCTCAGCTCCTCCTGCCCTGTAAGGCAGCCAGTATTTTGGGGATCATTTTCACTACTTGCTCAAGGTCATGGCAGGGACTTGTTGGGGGCGAGCTGGTGACAGCAGCGGCAATGGCAGTGACAATGTCCCATTCCCACATGGTCCCACTGCTCTACCAGGTGTTCCTCCTTGCTGGGAGGAAGCGTAAGAAGAGCAAAACCTCCAACTACCTCATCTCCATTGACCCCACTGACCTGTCACGGGGTGGAGAGAACTTCATCGGCAAACTGAGGTAGGAGCAGAGGTGGCCCCCCCATTTGGGTGGCACCCTATTTCTGCAGCACCTTCCTCCCATCCCATGGCTTACAGGCTGTCCCAAGCCACAGTTGGGGCAGACAGGAGGCTAAATTCAGCATTTCCCACTCCTGTGCCTGACCTGAGGAGTGGTGGGGGGCTGAGAGGGGAAAACAAGCTTGGCCGGTTCCTCCCAGCAGACAGGTCATGGCTAGAAAAGGTGCCTGGCAAGTCCCAGCCTGCACTGCCAGCAGCCAGAGAGCAATGCTGGGGGTCCCCGTGGTGGCAGCACCCTATAACACCCTGATTTAGGGCTGCCTTGAACCCGAAAAAATGACAGAAGAGTGGGAAGGAAAGCACTGGCGGGGTGCTGCATCAGGGGTTTGCAGCCAGACCAAAGCCGAGGCTGTGTCTGGAGAAGGGTCACGGAGAGGGTGGAAGGGACTCAGTGGCATCAGCCACAGCCATCTCCCACCCTTGGGTGCAGATCCAACCTGATGGGCACGAGGTTCACCGTGTTCGACAACGGCGCGAACCCTGACCGGGCCAACGCTGACTGGTCCAACGTGCGCCAGGAGCTCTCGGCCGTGGTCTACGTAAGAGCAGCCACACACAGAGCCCCTCCCCGGCCCTCGGGGCAGGCAGAGAGGGGCTCCCGCCCTGCACCCCTTCACTGGGGCTTGCAGGGGTGTGGGATGGGCTGGAGCCACCCCTGAGCCCTCGTTCAGGCCCGGTGAGAGGCTGCAGCCTGTGGTGGTTGCTGGTTTTAGAGATGGGGTTTCTCTTGCAGGAGACCAACGTTTTAGGGTTCAAAGGCCCCCGGAAGATGACTGTCATCATCCCTGGGATGAACGCTGACTGTGAGAGGGTGCCCATCCGGCCACGGAACGTGAGTCAGGGGCCAGAATGGGAGGTACTCCTTGGGAGCTGGGTTTGCAAGGCACCACCTTGGATTTTACCCATCTTGGGGCGCAGAGAGACTTTCAGGTGTCCCTGAAGTTCAAGGTGTCCTTGGGAGGTGGGAGATATGGTGTCTGTTTTTTTTCTCAATGATACCCATTTCTAGCTGGGTACTGCTACAGAGCAGCCCCCCAGGCAAGCCACAGGAGGTGGCAGGGCTCTGGAGGCGTCACCCCAACTCTGCTCTGCTCCCTCCTGCCCCTCCCCAGGACAACGATGGCCTCCTGATGCGATGGCAGAACAGGAACATGGACAACGTGATCGAGCTGCACAACAAGGCACCAGTGTGGAACGATGAGACCCAATCCTACGTCCTCAATTTCCACGGCCGCGTCACCCACGCCTCTGTCAA
This sequence comes from Erpornis zantholeuca, assembly GCA_013400515.1. Classification (NCBI taxonomy): domain Eukaryota; kingdom Metazoa; phylum Chordata; class Aves; order Passeriformes; family Timaliidae; genus Erpornis; species Erpornis zantholeuca. The sequence continues at coordinate 64,824 of VZTN01021332.1, read as the reverse complement.
AAATTTCCAGATTGTGCACAGCAGTGACCGTAAGCTGGGATGGGACAGGGGATAGCATGGGGGAGTGCTGCCTCATGAGCTGGCCCCATCACCTGATGTTTTGCCTGAGGTTTAGCTTTTTCATGCTCTGGGGTCCTGCCTGTCTTTTCTGGGATGAAGCCGGACAGGCACCCCACAGGAGGTGCCCTTGGGCACCGGTGCTGGTAGGGGCAGCATGTGGAGCTCCTGTTGCCAGGCAGATTTAGGGCAAGGGGAGATCCTGTGGGGTGCTGAGTCCTCTGTCACACTACAGCCACCCCAGAGCATTGTCCCCAGCACACACCCCACAGGAGTGGCGGGCTCACCCCGGGGCTCACTGTGCCTCGGGGTCAGTCCCTCTGGGGTGGCAGCAGCTCTGTCTGGATGTGGCCGCTCATCACCTGTCCGGTGCAGTCAGAAGCCCTTGGCCTCCGGGGTGTTGGGTTACGGGACAGAAAAAGCCTCTTGAGGGCCCCCGGTTATTTTTACAGATTTCCTGTCACCCGCCCTCCAGCAGCAGCAGCCATCCCACGGTCCGGGGGGGTGGGGTGAGTGGGGTCCCTGTCCCGTGGGGGGGCTGTGGCACCCAGGGAGGGGGTGCTGGAGAGACCAGAAGTCCGCACAATGGGAAAACTTTTTGGTGATCTGTACAGCGCAGGAGTCACGGGCACAGTTTGGGTGGGGGCAGCTTCTTTGGGATGCTGGGGAAAGGCAGGCTGGGGGCGCAGGTGGCATCCCAGTCGCTCGCCCTCTCTCCCGCAGCCGACTACATCGTGATGCAGTTTGGGCGCGTGGCGGATGACGCCTTCACCATGGACTACAACTACCCACTGTGCGCCGTGCAGGCCTTCGCCATCGCCCTCTCCAGCTTCGACGGGAAGCTGGCCTGCGAGTAGCACCTGCACCGGGGCTGCCGGGACCACCGGGGGATGCCAGGACCACCGGGGGATGCCGGGACCACCAGGGCTGCCAGGATCACCAGGGCTGCCTGCCAGTGCCTGCAGGATGCTCCTGCATCCCTGTCCTGCTCCGCTCCCTGCATTTCCACCTTCTTGCGGTCACAGTTGTTCTGGGGTGGTTCAAGGCACCCTGGTGCCCACTGAGGGCTGTGGGGTGCTCGCCCATCAGCTGCGGTCACCCTCTCCAGGCAAATTTGGGGCAAATTTCTGGGCTGGGGTGATGGCAGAGCCAGGTTAGGGGTATATTCAGCAGATGAGGCTGACTTGCAATCCCTGTCTCATCCCATTGAGGTGTTTCTTGGACTCAGATCCTGAAAACTCATCCACCGCCTTTTTTTCCTTTTTTTTTTTTCATTATGATTTGTATTTTTATGCTCAGTCTCCCAGTGAGAAGGTGGTAGGTGGTCTCCTTGCTTTGTGTTTCCTCATCTCTGCCCACATGCAGGTGGGCTCTGACTAAGCTCCTGGCTAAAGACCCCCATCCCAGCTCATTGCCCTCTGGGCACAAAGGCCCTCTTTTGCCCCGGTGTGAGCAGATAGCCAGTGCCCATGGTGTTGTCTGTGCCCACTTGGTCTCACCCCACTGCACAGAAAATGCTGGGGATTTGGGATCCTGAGAAGCAGCCTGGCACCGGCAGCACACAGGCACGTGCCGAGGGGTGACGGTGCCAGCAAAGAAGGGCTGGCAGGCACGTGAGGCAGAGCTGGCATTGCTGGCAGGTGGCCCAGCTGGGTCAGCGCTGCCAGGAGGGACCTGGAAGAGAAAACTCAGGGTGCACCAGGAAGCAGTGGTGTGACTCACGAGGTGTGGTGCGGTGCTGAGTCACGCTCAGCACCGAGGCAGGCCCCGCCGAGCTCCCCGTGCCCTCTATGCTCGCTGCCCCTTTACTCTGTGACATCCCTCCAGACCTCACGTGCCCGGGGTGTCCCCACAGCTGCCTCACTGGTGCTCTCTGTTCATGAGAGGTGGTGGACAGAAGGTGCTGTCCCATCTCAGACTGGTGGGGAGCTGCAGGGAGTCACTGGGAAGGTGAGATGCTGAAGAGAGGCAGCTTGGCGAGAGCAGGACAGCTCATGCCCCCAGTTTTGACCATTTATGGGGTGAGGATTTGGCTGCACAGACAGTCCCAAATCTGATTAATTCAGTGGTGAGAAAAACGGGGACATGCCAAGGAGCCCTGAAGCACCGTCCTCAGCTCCCTGGTGCTGTTTCTCTCACCTGCTCAGCTCATGCGCTGACTCCAGGACAGTTCTGGGGGTGATCTGAGCCCCCCAACTTAATACAGCTGAGAGGCAGCTGCAGTGGAAAGGCTGAGGAGCAGACGGATGAGATGGATGTGATTGTGCAAGAGGGATGCTCATCCTCTCTGGGCAGTGTCGCAACATCTCCGTGGCCCGAGCCCATCTTCCTGGAGCTGGGGACAGATGGCAGTGACAGGGGGACCACAAGCTGCTGCTGGACCCCTGGCTTTGCAGATGTGAACATCTGCCCCACTGGCTTTGCAGATGGGAGTGGAGATTTTCCCCAGCTGTATGAATCTGGGCTTCATGATTCATGAGCAGATGCTCGTGGCAGGGTGGGCAGAGGTGGACAGCTTGGGGACAAGCCAGCCAGCATGGGACATCATCCGTCACCCATGCTTAGAGAACATCTTGTGAGCTGAAGGGAGAACCAGCCACGGCAGTTCGGGGCCAGCGTCCCTGGTGAGGTATGGCCAGCAAATGTGGGGAAAGCAAGAGCTTTCTGCCCAAATCCAGCCACAAACCCAACATCTGTTTGAAATCGGGACGAGCTCAGCTAATGGTTGAGCTAATACTTGTCCCCATTTCCTCCAGTGCAAGGAGAAAAGAAACAGCAGGGTGAGAGACAGGGGTTTGGGCTCCCCAGGTTCTGTCTGCTGTTATCCCAGCTGCTCCCCAGGTCGATTCTCCCTCCCCTCACCCAAAATGTTTCCATTTTCCATTTGCCCATTGTTGCTTGCAAACCCCTCAGGTTTCCTGGCCTGTTGCCCATGGCAGAGCAAAATCCCTGCCATGGGTGTCCCGTGCAATGTCACCCACTCTCGGAACAGCCACTGCACCAGCCGCCCACCCGAAATCCCTTACACAAACCCTCTAACGCAAACCAACTGTGGCAGAAGAAACAAATGAAAACAATTTAATAGGGCGATGGATATTCGGGCCCTTTGTTTGCGCTGGCTGTTAACACCAGAGGAGATGAGGGATGGAAGCAGTTGAAATGTGTATCTACTTTGGCCGGCGGAAAGTGTGACGGATGCGCCGGCAGACCAATGGCTGAGGATGCTGGGGTGTGCGTGGGTGTGAAAGGAATGCTCGCTGCAAGAAAAGATTAAAAAAAAAAAAAGAAGAAAGAGCCTTATCAATGGTGTTTGAGTCCAAAGTGTGTGTATTCCTTGGAGAAAAGGTTTCCTCGATGCCCAGGGATGATGTTTTCCCTTCAGTGTGAGACTTAGAGGTTTCTGAAGCTTCGTTTTAGGGGGGCTGGCATTGGACTGGTGCTGCAGGCATGGATTTAACCCTACTAAGTGCTCGTGCAGGGGCACAAGCATGGCTAGTGGCCAGAGGCGACTGTCGTCAGCTCCTCAAGGGCACCCCCTGGGAAATGCATTTTATTTTTGCAGAGATGCTTATAAGGCAAAGGGGAGGAAAAAAGTAAGGCCCCACCTCAGTGCTGAGCAGCACAGCCCAGCCAGGACCAGTGTCACTGCAGTGCTGGCGCCTCTCTCCGTGGTTCATCCCCACCCCACGCTGATGAGTGGAAAGATGCTGGTCCAGAGCTGAGCAGGAAGATGGATGTGGGGGCTCCTCTCCAACCGCTCACTTCTTCCCCTTCCCCAGATCCCTGCACCCAGTTCTGAGCACAGACTCAGCCCCTGCTCTCTTGGGGTGGCTGACAGATATTTCCATGGGTTCCAGGAGGCAAATGCCCCATCAGGAGGGCAGCCGGAGGAGGGGAGGGCTGGAACGTCCTGGGGGGTGTAGGACAGGAGAGCAGAGCTGGGACACTCCTTGTCCAGCAATGGAAGGGCTGGAGCTGTTTGGTTCCCAGCAAGCTTCCATGGCCCCAGCCCTGGGGCACCTCTCTCCAGCTTTGAAGTGGCGATTCTTTTATTAATTAAAAGAATTGATTGTGTTGAGGTGTTCTTCTCTTCCCTCCCCCTCCCCTTGTATTTATTTTGGTAACATTTTTTAGAGGGAAAGGCAGACTCACTGCTGGTTAGCTCAGCTGTGGCTTTGCAGGATGGGCTCCTTCTCAGTGCAGCAAGCGACAGGCGGCATTGGGAAAGCCAATATTTTTCAACTGCTTTTTAAAAAGAGTCATTTTTTAATTAGTGAATCCATTCTGGAGAAGTGTCGGAGTTTTACAATGTTGTAGCTGTTCTTGGTGTCTTGCCTAGACTTGGATGTTCTGGCCATAAGAAAATATTATTTATGGCATTGCAGCTTGCAGCTCTTTTATATTATAATTTGAGAAAGGAAGTTGCTGTTCCCACCAGTGGACAAAAAAATAGCAGAAACAAGGATCATGGACTTCTGAAAGAGGAAAAGAAATAAAAATTAAGAGGCAGAACGGAAACAAACCACTGAGCCAGCCTCGAATCTTTGCACTCCTGAACGAGCTCATCCCAGCATCGCTGTCAGTTGAGCTGGATGCTGAAGCCAGACCCCTGGCCAAATGGCAAGGCCAGAGCAGCAGCGACCCCCTCAGCAGTCCCCTGCTCAGCATTACTTGTGTTCCTAAACATTTGTGGATCAGGCTTTTTATTCACGGGCTAATGCACACTTGTTTGCTCATGCCTTACTCAGCCTAAACTCCTATTGAACTCAATTAAGGCTGTCATCTCCAGGAGCTCTCAATGTCATTTTTGCCCAAGTAAGGGATGAGTAACGAGGCTCTGAACAGCCCTTGGAGAATAGCAGCCATTTTGTTGCAGTTTTTGGTCCAGATTTCTTACAAGTTAGCACCAGGCCAAGGGTGGAAGAATGCGATATGGCTTTATGAATCACACACAATTGCTGAATGCGCTGGATGCTTCAGAGCCTGTCACTTCACAGACTGAAGCATTGGCTGTCTTGTCCCAAAACGCTTGAATACAACCATGATGAAAATTAGAAAAATATGTTTCTAGAAGGAATGGGATGCAAAGGACATCCCTTCTCCAAGCAGGGCGCCTGGAGGATTCTTCACCCGGATTTCTCTCCGGGGGTTTGGGGTACTGTGGCACAGGCCTACAGCGTGTGCTGGCCCAGTGGCCAGGGGCACTCGGGGTTTTGCACCTTTTGGGGCTGCAGCTCCTGACAGTCAGGCTGGGTCGTGGCCAGGGACTTGTATGTGATCAGCCTGCTGTGGCTTAGCACGTTACCACCCATCAGCTCACTCGGAGGAAGTGACCATGGCCTGGATCCTGGCTGGATTCCCTTGGGAAATCCCAACAGTGTGGGCTGAAATCCCCATCCTGGGCACCATGAGGTGGGTGTCTGGGAGAAACGGGGAATCTGCAGATTGGTAGGATGAAGGGGACCGAGTGTGTGTGTGCGTGTGTGTGTGAGGATGAGGAGAGGGATGAAGGTGTTTGGAGGGGGATAAAGATGTGAGAATGGGAAGGAGGAGGAGGATGAAGATGTGTGGCAGGGCATAACAGTGTGCAGAGGACAATGAAGATGTGTAGAAGGGGATAGAGGTGAGCACAGGGATGAAGGTGAGTGAAGGCGGGTGAGAATGAAGAGTGGGATGAAGGTGAGCACAGAGGGTGATGAAGATGTGCAGGAGGGGATGAAGGTGTGCAAGGGTGACCCTTGCTGGGGACGGGACGGATAAGACGGGGCAGCAGCACCTTCACGCACCGGCCCAGGGCCGCATCCCAGGAATGCCGGACGGGGAAGGAGGAAGAGGAGGAAGGTGAGGAAGGTTCATAGAGGGCGCTCCCATAGCCCGGGCCGGGCCGAGCCGAACTCCGGGCTGCCCTTTCCTAAAAAAACCCTCCCTGGAAGGAGGAGGAGGTGGAAGGGAAGTCCCGCGTCCCCGCTGCCCGCTGCCCCGACGGGGAGGTCGGGAGGGTCGGGCGGGAGGAAGGGCCGGGAAGAGGAGGAGGAGGAGGAGGAGGCGGTGGAGAAGGAGGTTAGGGGAGGAGGAGGAGGAGGCCCGGCCCGGCCCCGCCGCCTCCTGATTGACTCCCAACTTTCCGCTCCTCCCTCGCATAAACTTTCCCGTCCCTGCGCCTGGCTCCGTGCGCGGACCCGGGAGCCCGCCGCGCTCCCCGCATTCCTGCCGCCCGCCCCGGCCCGGCCCGGCC
>VZTN01021332.1:45137-58422 GCA_013400515.1 Erpornis zantholeuca | reverse complement strand
GGTCCCCGCCGAGTCCCCCCGCGGCGCATCCCCGGGGTGACAAAGGGGCCTTGTGCCCGCACGTCGGGAGCGTTCGGGGCGGGCGCCGGACGTTACGGACAGGGATTGCCCGCCCCGGCCGAAGCCCCCCGGGGAACGGCGCGGGAGGGTCCCGGGTGAGGTGCGGGGTCACCCGCGTGTCACGCTACATGTGTGTCACACGCATGTAGGGGATGAGCATACACTGACTGTATGCTAAACACTTCGTGCCTCGTCATAGGGGTGCATTGCTAACAAGGCGGCAATTAGATGTATAATTTTCAGCAGTGTGTCATCTTTATTATTATTATTATTATTTTATTTTTACACCCTCCTTGGGTTTGGTGTTGTTTTTTTTCCCCTTAACCCCCTTGGAAGGAAAATACGGCCAAGCCCTCGCAGAGCCACCCACCTCCAACTCCCTGAAACCACTCAGGCCGTGTACAATGCATTTGGCTTCTATTGACTGAGAAAAACCCCAGTTTGGGGAGAAACCAGCTGGAAATGGCACCAGCGGCCCTGTTGGAGTGCAGCCACTCACTCCTGTTGAGTGGTTGGCATGGGATGGCAGGGGCAGAGGTGAAGGCAGAGGTTTTTGGGGAGTTTTGGTGCTTTGCAGGGAGCCGGGACAAGCCGGGCTGGGCGATCGTCCCATCAGCGAAGCGATAATCTCCTCTGTCAGGCACGCCGGGGTATTTTGGGCTCCGGCATCCTCTCTCCCCTCCTATCGCTTTACCCCGCGCGGGTACGTGCGTGTCGTGAGTCAGGGCATTGGCAGTGCCCGGCCACCCTGGGGGGCCCTGCCAGCCAGGCTGCCGACCTCCCCCTGGTACTGGAGCGCTCGTGATGCTGAGTGGAGAATTGGGGTTTGCCAGGCTGATGAGCCCCTCATGCACCCACTGGCCATGGTGCCTCTCTGGCCCCACAGCCCACATCCTTTGGGGGTCATTTCCCCCAAGAATGGGAGGAAGAGGGTCCCCAAAGCGGGCGAAGGGTGAGGGCTCGCCAAGGTCACTCAATGGTGAAGGCAGGAGAGAAATGGGTAGGGGGGCTGGGACCCTGGTGACAGGGCAGGTGATGGTCATTGTGGCAGTGCCCCAGCGCTTCCCCACCAGAGAGGATGAGCATGATTGTCCCGTGGAGAGAAGGCACTGGATTTGGCCCTGTCTAGGTGTTAACAGCATTCCCATGGGAAGAGACTGCAGATGGCTGTGGGGTGAGCAGCTTCTCCTCACAGCTGGGTGGCACAGGGGGACATTGCCATCCCCAGGGACCTTGAGCACTCAGCTGCCTCTCCACAGCGGGCATGTGGCTGGCACCACACTGGCTTTTCTGCAAGAATAACCCTTTGAAAGCAGCGAGTCTAGCCGCCTTCTATACACGGCACCCACGTATCTCAAGGAGCCCCGTCCTGCCTGAGGTGACTGCAACATTGGGGTGCAGCTCAGAGTAGGGGGATGTTTCAACTGAGGCATTTTGGACAGTATAACCCTCCAGCAGTTGTCCCACACCTAACATCCCTTTCCTGCAGAGCAGAATCCTCCAGCTCCATCAATAAAAGGGACTTGCATCCATTTGCCATGACATGTGGTGGCTGTTTATCGTGATATCAGAAACAGCATCTCCTTTTAATCGCCATTTAATCCCCGTCTTGCCACCACCAAGTGGGTTGGGAGGCGAGTCCCGGTGGCCCTGGCGCTGTGCCGAAGGAAGGAGCCTTTTCCCGGCGGTGTGTGAACAGGTCATGGCACTGAGGAGGTGGGGGCGGCAGCGGTAATCAGCTATAATTAATGTATTAAAAAGCAAGTAACCGCGCAGCTCCCATCAAACACACAGAGAGCACGAGGCTGGTGGCAGGTGAGCTCGGTGGTGAGACTGGGTGCAGGTATGCAGCAGCCAGAAAGGGGATAAATGAGCAATTTTGGGCTGTTGGTGGGGGGTAAAATGTGTTTTCCTGTGTTAGTACCTCTTCTTCTGTATGTGGGAGTGGAAAATGGAGGGGAAGAGTGGAGAAGGGGTTGCAAAGTCCTAACTAAGGGTGCTGCTGGGATCTGTGTGACGAGAGCCATCCTGAGGCTCTTTGTGAGGCTGGACTCTCTCCATCCATCACTGAACTGGATGGATGCTTTCCAAAATATATCCCATCTCTAGGAGCTTCCTTCTCTCACAAAATCCTTGATGGCTATGGCAAGGGGCTGCCGGGACAGCCACAGTGTTTACATTGCCTTGAGCGCTGTTGGTGGATGTGGTAGAACCAACTCCCCCTGGTTCTGGGAGCTTCCATCCACGGGGGATTTGCCAAGCGGCCAGGCCGTGCCCTGACCTTCTCAGCTGTTTGTCCAAGGTGTTATTTGGGGTCGGGGCCAGGCCGAGAGCCGCGGCGGCCGAGCCCAAGCACCTGCGTGTTGTGGTTGGGGCAGACACCTGAAGCACACGGGCGTTCGCTATTGCCACCGTCACGTGGCGACTTATGAAATGTTTTTTTGGAGGGAGGGAAGGTAATGATGGGGTGAGCCGGCGGGCCATGCCCCGCACCAGCCTGCAGCGGGCACGCGGCAGGAGCGGCCCCCCCTGCGCGATAACGCACGTCCGGATCCTGCTGCGGGTCTGGGCATGCTGCTGCAGCTCCCGCTGCTTCAGTTTTTCCCCGCCTGCGAAATGGGAGCGAGGGGCCCCGGGAAAACCTCCTCGTGGTGCCGGTCAGCCGCTCGCTGGCCGTGGCGGTGGGAGCAGGGGGTCATGCGGTGCTGGTGCCATTTCGGGCTCCCCACGCAGCTCACGGCAGTTTCCTGATGAGCACATGAGGCCGAGCCCTTTGGAGGTGACAGGCCGTGAACCCCGTGGTCTCACTCTTGGGGTTGGCAGATGGTGGCCTTGCGGTGACGGTGTTCGCACAGGGCTCTGCGCTGGCACAGCTGGTCCTGCTGTGGGCGAAGTATTCGGGGAAATTCTGATCGCACGAGGCACGTCCCATCCTGGCGGCGCAAATCCCGATGGAACTCGTCCCCCCCATCCGGTCCCAAACAGATGTGATGCTCCAATGCCCCCAGCGTCCCCCATTATGCTGCCATGAGACAACAGCAGCACCGGCACCCAGCGTGCCCACCGCTGCCACCTCCCAGCGGGGCACTGGGTCTGTCACAAGCTGTGCTGGGTCTCTGCTCTATAAAGGCGACCCAGAGCTCACCCTCGGGCACACTCCTGCGAGCCAGAGGCACAGAGGTGACGGCGGGGCTGCGCTGCTCCCGGGCAGCGCTGGCTGGCGGGTAGCAGGCGAGGTGTGAGTGATGGAGGAGGCTGCTCGATCCCCTTCCCCCTTTGCTGCCGGGGGATCGGGACGGACCCGGAGCATGTGCTGGCAGAGCTCCCCGGGCTGCGGGGGGTGGCCGGGGAGGGGACAGCAGGGCTGCAGCTAATTTTAGGAGGTGGGCAGAGCCTCATGGGAAGCAGCCGGGTAGAGGGAGGTGTCGCACTCGCACCGCGGTGCCCACGAGCACCGAGGGTGAGCACTGGGTGACCCTTGGCTCTGGAGATGCTGCCGTGGGCTGGCAAGGGGGGGGCAGTTTTCTGCTCTGAGGAAGATGTGCCCCTATGGATGCCCCGGCTGCTGGAGGGGCGGTAGGTCCGGGAAAACACACAAGGGCAAAGCCCCGGATTCCCGGTGTGCGTTATCCAGGCACGGGTGAGCCCCGCGCTGCTCCGTGCCTCAGTTTCCCCGTGACCGTCTCGCCAGCGCTCCCCCGGCGGAGCGCGGTGGAGGCAGGAAGGCTGGCCGGGCTCGGGGATCCTCGCCTGGGAGCGCCAAGCTTTATTATTTCCCCACAACTGTCTCCTCCTCGCTCCTCGTAAAATTAGATCCAGCTGTTCACAATAGCCACTAACTTCTCTCCGGAAGATGTTCAAAGTTTACAGACGCGGAGCGGCGCGGGTGCGTGGAGGATGGGCTGCCGTTCCCATGCCAGCTCCTCGCCGCCCGCCCTTCCCCCAGAGGCAGCCAGCTCCTGCCTCCCCCCCTCCGGCTTAGGCAATTCGGGTTTAGGAAGAAGCACACCCGCACGCAGGCATGCGAGCTCCCGACCCAACCGAGCGTCGGGTTTTTATTAGCAGGAAGATCTGGGCGCTTCGCAGTCTAGGAGAGAAGGTCTGGTCCGAGACCCTGCTTTTTCCCTGCCCGCCTTTGTGCCCGCGCGCTTGGTGGATGAGCTGGGCAAAGTTCTGCTTTCGTGCTTGCCAGCACCTGTGCCCAGCTGTGGCATGAGTTTGGGCTCCAGCTCTTGCGTGGGGTGGCTGCTGTGTCCCCTCGCAGCCTTGCCTGGGTGGCACTGCAGAATTGTCAGGGGCCAGCTGCAGTGCTGGGACATCAGTGTTCTGGGCAGGGGTCTAACACTGTGCTGGGCTCTCTGTCGCTCTTGGGCCATGCTCCTCGCTGGGGCTCCTTCTTTTACCAAGAATACTGCCTTCAAGTATTTTTAGCAGTTTTCCTCCCCAAGGATTCCAGAGCAATTTTTCAATCTGCGGGAGCTGGAGTCGCTGTGCCCGTCTCCAGCTCTGGGCTCGGGCAGTGGCGAGAGATGCTGGGAGAAGGCGATGAGCTGCCACAGGCTCCCAGCACGCTCCTGGCATGCACAAGGATTTGCTCGCTGGGACTGTCTGGGGTGGTGGCAGTAAAATCAAAATATCCCTTTCTGGGAATAAGTCACTGATGGGGTTTGTGCAGGGCAGCCTATACCCACTATCGCAGCTCCTGCAGGCCCTCAGCAGGGCACTGCTTTGAGCTTCTGAGCTCGTTGCAGGAAGGCAGGGAAGCATGCCCCCTCACAGGGGTGACAGTGCTGTGTCACATTCTGTGCCAGGTTCTGGCAGCCAGGGACATCTCTGTGTCTTGGCTGGGGTGGTAATGCCTGACAGCCGCCCTGCCCTGTGTCTCAGGAGCCTGTCCCCCACCAGTCAGTTCTCACACCCCCATCCCATGGGGTTTCTCGAGTTGGGAGCTGTGAATGTGGCAGTCGGTGCTAACCCTGGGCTCCAGCGGGTGCCACAGCGCGGGCAGTGGGTACAGCTGCTGCCTGGCAGGCTTGGGTTTCATGGGGGCGGAGGCGGCTGGGGGCAGGTGTGAAATTCATTGCAGCCTTCCTCCGCCTTCTCCTCCTCCTCCTTGCCTGGTAGGGTCCTCTGGGAGAGGTCTTCCCTGGCCCTGCTGCAATGGCATAAAATGAGGTCAGCAGCACCTGGAGCTCTTCTGCGGAGGCATGTCTCCTCCTAGGAGCAGGACAGAAGGCTGGTGGGGTCCCTGGGATGCCTGGCTGGCCCCAGTGGTAGGACACTGTCCCACTGCAGGCACAGAACTGCCTGACCCTGGTGCTCCCCTGACACCAGACACCCTTGGGACAAGCTGGGAGTCCCTGAGGACCTGTTGGCCACTCTGAGCTCATCTACAGGGGATGTTCATGGGGAAATATCCTGGGATGGATGTATTTTGGCGAATTCAGCGGTCCCCAGTGGGTGCTGTGTCCAGCACTGGCTGTGCCATGGGCCACCAGCACTGGGGGCGTCACGGGACAGTATGGGGGTGGCCCATCCCCAGCAGGCAGCTCCAACCCTGTTGTTTCCATCTAGCTCGTTTCATAACACAGAGAGCAATTAATGCTCTAAAAGCTTTCTATTTATGCGCTGCTGGGTGAAACGCCCCGTCCTGGCTGGGCAGGGCAGCGTAATTGGGCCAGGGAGGCACGCTGGGTTACAGTGTCCGTCTGTCCTCTGCCCTCGGGTCCTGAGCCTGAAGACTCGAGCAAAACCGGCTCAGGTCCTTCAGAAGCCGAAACCCAGCTCTGCCACCCTGCCAGGACTGGGGAAAGAGGAGGGGATGGAAGGATTGGTTTGGATGCCCGTGATTCTGTGGTTAGGAGGGAGCTGTGCCCTGGGTTTGCCTCATCCCCTTCCTCCTCTCTGCCCAAATATTTTGGGAGGAAACCACTCACATTTTCTCTTTGTTCATCCACAGCCCTCTGGGATGAGGGGTGTGAGCATCCCTCGACCTCACACCACTGAGCGAGGACCAGCCACATCTCTGCCAGGTGGAGGCTCAGGGCTTTGCTGGGAGCTAGGGGACCCTTTGGCTGTGGGGGTCCAGCTGGAGCTGGGGGGCACGGGGAGCCCAGGGCAGCCCTGGCAGTTCTTCAGACCCTGGTGGGATGCTGCCACGTGGCTTCCTGCGGTTTCCTCGCTCCGATTGCTTCCTGAGCCGCCCGCCAAGCCGGAAGGGACAGGAAGTGATAGAGGGGAGGAAATTAGTTGGGCTGTCTCACGGGGAGCTGGCCTGGTGCACTGGGGGCTCTGCCAACACCTGGCTCCCCAGATTGTGCCAGGGGACCCTTCGGAGTGGAAGTGGCCAGTCAGGAGGTGCTAACCTGGGTGGGAGAGAGAGCAGGGTGGCCACCCTTCCCTCCACGAGCCAGGGAATCCCTCACCGCAGCCTGAGAGCTGTTTGGAAGAGGAGCACAATGTAAACAAACCTCCTTTCACCGCCCTCCTGCCGCGCCGCGTCCTGCTCAGCCACTGCCACCCGCCTCGGTGAGCTCTGGTTGTCCCTGGGACAGCCGTGTGCCAACCAGGATGGTGTTTCCCCGCAGGAATGGGGCACGGTGTTCCCAAAGGGTCCCTGGGCAAGATGCCAGGGATACGGGGCTCCCATGGAGCTCCTGTGGAGAGCTGTGGGTGTCATCCTTGGCAGAGCCGAGAGCATCCTGCCCTGTGCAGTGCAGTGGACAGGGCAACATCTTCTCTACTGTGTTGTGGTCTTGCTGGTGTCCTTCAGGAGCTCCACAGCTTTTGGGTTTCCTTTGAGGGGCTCTGCAGGGCTGGTGGCCATGTGATCGTGTGGGCAGCATTCCTCCCGGCCGTGTCACCAGGTAGGCAGAGGTAGGAGCAGGGACACAGCCCCCAGCCGGCACTTCCCTGCCTGAAACGAGGGACATACTAACGAAAGCCTCTGTCTGCCTGCAAATCACTGCCAGTGTCAGGGCCACAGCCGTGCTCCCACCGAGCCCCAATGTGCCAGGACACGAAGGAGCTGAGGTGCCTTAGAGCCTCAGCTTTGGGGTCTTGCAGAGCAGTCCCTGGCAGGAGCTGCATGCTCAGCACCAGGGAGGATGGGGACTTGTGTCCCCCTCGCCTCTGGAGTGTGGGTGCCATCAGTCTGGTGATGGGGAGAGGATGATAGCAGCCTCCTGTTTCCCCACAGGGCTGGCGCAGGCAGCACTGAGCCAGCGCAAGGCTGAGCTGCTCTGTGCTGATCTTGCCCAGGCTTGTCATGAACTTTTATCCTTTTGCCTTGGGGTCTGGGTGCAGGGGGGAGGAAGAAGGGCTGGATTGCCCTGGGCCCCCTGTATGGGGAGGCAGGATAGAGCCAGGATGCAGGTGGACCCCTCTCCCTGTCTTTGCCTCCGCAGTGACCCCAGCACCTGTGCAGTCTTTTTGTCCCAGTGTCCCCCGCCATGGGCTGGGGGAGCCCCACGTAAGAAGGGGACCTTGGGGCCGCTCTGCCCCACACCTTGTCCCTCTGGATAGTGCCAGCTGGGGACATGCTGTGCTGCAATCCCCCTTGTGAAGCGAGTGCTGGTGACCATGCCCTCCAGTCCAGGTGGTTTGAGGAGATGCTGTGACAGCAGCCACCATCCCCATCCCAGTTTGGGTGGCACACAAGGTCTTGGGGCAGTGCGAGGGCTGCTGGAGCTGTGCCTTGTGGTGCACCAGATGGGATGATGCTTTTGGGGCTGACCATGCTGGGGAAGAGGAATATGCTGTCCCTCAGCTTGGTGGCACGGGACAAGGATGAAGACTGGGTGCACAGGGGCATTGTGGGGGTGATGGGCACCTCTGCCCATGTCACAATGTCCCCGTGCTCCCAGCCCCAAGTGCTCTCTCCTGTGCCACCCTGCACGTCCCTGACCCGATCCCTATCACAGCTGGTTGTGCTGGATCCAGCAGCACCTTGCTCCCGCCTTTTGTCACTCACAGGGTGCCCACGGTGCTTCTCTGACTACAGACGCTGCCTCCAAAGTATTTCCTTCCCTCACTTGCCACAAAACACTCATGTCTCGGACACCCTTCCCTCTTTGCAGCCCCCTTTGCTTTTGCAGGGTTTAAAGAGGTTTCTCTTTGCTTTAGCAGGGTCTCCAGCCCCAGGCAGCTCTCCCAACAGGGTGGCTGCCTGCAGCCCCCGCTGTCTGCTCAAGCCCCCGTTTTCCCTCATGTCCCCCACACGTGGTGCTGGGGCTGAGCTCTGGGAGCCGTGGGAACACCGTCCCGGTCTCCTGGGCAGCCTTGACCTCGCAGGGAGATAAGGGCTGCCCTGGGGGCATCCCCGCCTGCCTGCTGTGGGCACCGCGTCCACTGGGGGACCAGACAAGGGTACAGCCCCCACCACCATCATCCTCTAAAGCTGTGGGCTGGAGTGCGTCCCCTCTACACACAAATTCAAGGGGTGAGTGAGCTGGATGTGGGGACACCCTTCTGGCGTGGGTGACAGTGACCATCCCCGCCCATGGGTGGCGAGCATCCTCAGAGTGGGCAAGCAGCCCCTGGGGATGTGGGTCAGTGGTCCTGGGATCCCCAAACCCTGCAGAGATGCCTGTGCTGTGGGAGGGGTGGTCTTCCTGCGGTGGTCCCTGGGGAGCATCTGGGAGGCAGGAGCCGGCGACATGTTTTCTGGAAGGTCCGGTCCCCTTTCCTGCCCTGAGCAGGTCTGGCCACGGTCTCCGCAGGCCGTCCAGCCGTGCCGGTTCCCTAATTGCTGCTGTTGTTGGTGTTTTGTAAGGGCAGGGTGGAGCGGCACTCGGCCGTGCCTTGCGTCAGCGCGGTGCTTGCACCCTCCCTCCAGGAAATCCAATGTCTTTGCCTGGCCAAAAGCAGGTTCGGCGGAGGAGGAGNGAGGGGGAGAGGGGTGGGAGGGGGCTGGGGACCTCCAAGGGAGGGGGACACGTGTGTCGCAGGCAGGGTGTGGGGTCAGCCATCACCCTGCCGGTGCAGGCAGTGCCTGGCACGGTGACCCAGGGCACCGGGCACGCTGCCTGCACTGGTGCAGCCAGCCCTGCGGTTTTGCTCTCAGCCCTATAGCTTTCCCCTTGGCCCCCAAAACATCTGTCAGTTGGGGAGGGCAGAGGGTATGGTGAGTCACTGTAGTCACCCTCGGGCACCAGATCTTGGGGCTTTCCCCTGTCATGGTGAGCTGATGGCAGCCCTGTGGTGCTGTGGGGTCCTGGGCTGGCACCGGGCTGCAGGGTCCCTGACCACTGAGGTATTTTGAGACTGGGGGCTCCTGAGCTGCCACAGTGCTGAGGGGTCTGGGTCGGCCATGGGGCTGCTGTGGGGTCTGAGACCACTGAGGTCTTTGGGGGCTGCAGGGTCTTGGGCTGCTGCAGCAGCTGAGGAGTCTCAAGATCCCCCATATCTGGTGCTCCTGGTCTGCCAGGGGTCCTTGGGCTGCTGTGATGCAGCCAGGGCTCAGCACCAAAGGCAGTTGCACCCCACTGTAGGTGCCCCACTGGGACAGGACCCTGATGCGCTTGCTGAGCTGCAGGGGCGAGTGAGGGTCCCCCTGGGCCTGTCCCCATATGCCACCCTCACCATCCCTGTGCAGTGCCTGGTCCCGATGTTCCCCTGCCGTCCCATCCCTGATACCCTGCTGGGTTTGGACCCTACATCCCTGCCAGGAGCTGGCCCACGGAGCCCCCAGCAGCAGGCACAGCCGGGGTGCCGCAGGCCCGTCCGGCACCGCTGCCGCCATCCCTCCCTTGGCCGGCTGGCTCGATCCTACAATCCAGTTCTCCTTATTTGGCCACAGTGCTCAGCAAGAGGGGGAGCGGCGGCGGGGGGGACGCGGGCAGGGACGGGCGGCGGGACCGGAGGGGCTGACATCACATCGCGACGAGGGAGAGAGGGATGGGGGGGCTAAGTTTCTTTTTTTATAAAAGGAAAAAAAAAAAAAAAAAAAAAGAGCAGCAAGGCCTCGCAGCGCACTTGAGCCAGCAGGCTCAGCAGTTCCTTTAAAAGGAGATGTCTGTGCCGGAGACCTTTGTACACTCCCAGCCCGTCCGGGAAGCGCGGCGGCGCAGGAGACACCTCTCCGCTCCCACCGCCGGCAGCTGCCGCCAAACATGTTATTGCAAAACACTGAAACGCTGCACTGGGAGCTGGGCGAGAGGAGGAGGAAGAGGAGGAGGATTGAAGGCTCCCCAGCATCACCCACCAGCTGGGGAGGGCCCCAGATGAGCATCCTCAGGGTGGGGGGCCTCTCCTGGTACCAGGCTCTGGCCACCTGGTTCCCATTAGTGGGGTCTGGCTTGGAGCCGCTCAGCATCTCCCTTCAAATCCCAGCTCTGCCTTTGCCAGGCATGGTGGAGCCGGGATTTTGGGGCCTAGGGGTGTTTTTTGGGCCAGCTTGTCCAAAGAGACTGCTGTTTGGCGGTGGGTACTGGTGCAGGGTCAGGCTTCACAGGCGGTGGGGCTGCTGCCGCCCTGTCGTGAGGTGTCAGCCATAAACACCGTGTGCCCAAGCTCCTTGTATGGATAATACAGTAGCCAGGGCAGTTTCCTTCCCAAGCTTTATTTGGGTGGATCCTTGGTGGTCACTTGTGACTTGGATTTGGGGGTGCTCATGGAAATCATGCTCTGCTTCCAAGGAAGTCCTGTTTGTGTGTCTGATGCCCTACAATGAGATGCTGCTCTGGGTGCAAGTGGGATGCAGGGCAAAGGCCAGAATAGACCTGGCACCATACTGTCACTGCACCCCCTGCCCCCAGCAAGGGTTTTTGGGTCTGATAGGTGTCCCCTGTGTCCCAGCAGGTTGTCGTGTGTCCGTGGGGGCTCGGGGTCGGAGCCCAGAGCAGCCAGCACCATAGCGTCCAACAGCTGGAACGCCAGCGGCAGCCCCGGGGAGGGGCGGGAAGATGGCCAGGACGGCATGGACAAGAGTCTGGACAATGATGCCGAGGGTGTGTGGAGTCCAGACATCGAGCAGAGCTTCCAGGAGGCGCTGGCGATCTACCCACCCTGCGGCCGGCGGAAAATCATCCTCTCAGATGAGGGCAAGATGTACGGTGAGTGACGGGGGCGGCATGGAGGCACCGGGCACAGGCACCGCTCCACCGGTCAGGATGTGGTGGCCAGGCCTGAAGCGAAACCTCCTGCCCCAAACCCACGCCAGGGCATCGCCCTCGAGCATCCCCCAACCCCGAAAGCAGCTGGCTTGAGTTCATCCCAGAGCTGGACTGGGGAGGTGGCAGGGACCTGCGTCCCCTCCCTCTGCTCTGGCTCTCTCTCCCGCTCCCTCCCTCTCTCGGCCCTGCCGGACCGACTGGTTTGGTGAAGCCGTCGGGCAGGGAGCGGGCGCGGGCAGGGAGCGGGTGCGGGACTGCGGGGCCGGGGCAGCCCCAGCCCTCCTGCTCCCCTGTGCCTCTGCATCCCTCCCCAAACCTTCCCCAACCGGACCTGGTGGCCAGAGCGCCCTGTGGCAAGGGCCACCCACCCACCCTGAGCCACCTGCACCCAGCTCAGTTTTTGGTGACTTCATTGGTGGCAGTGGGGCCAGTCAGCCCCGCTGGGGTGGTGATTTTGGAAGTGTCAGCCTTGTTTTCGGTGTCTCCCAAAACTCCCTATCCCTGCCAGGGTAGGGACTGGTTCGTCCTCCCCTCCATATCCCATGATGTCACCCTCAAGGGCCAGTGACCTCAAGTCAGGAACAGGCTGCCATATTACCATCACCCCATGGTGATGACAGGACCAGGGCTGGCGTCTCTATCCCCAGCCTCCAAAATACACCTGCCCAGGGTGCTGCTGTCACAGCAATGGCTCACCCAGTGCCAGCAGAGAGGGGCAACAGGGACGAGGCTTTCTTGAGAGTACCATGCCACTGTTCCCACACTCGTGCCAGCTACCTGTGCCACCCCATTTACCAGGGCCCCCAGCCCACGGCATCGGGGCTGGTGGAGGAGCGGGGTGAGGGGGAGGCGGGGGAGCACAGGGCTTCCCAAGCGTGTGCATTTTTTGGATTTCTCCGGGAATAGCTGAAGTGCCGCCGGGAGCCTGGCCCTTCGAAGCACGCCCCAACCGGTTTTTCCAGCCTTTCAGAGACATCTGGCAGCTGCTTAAAGAGGCAGCAGCCCCTGCCGGTCGCCTTTCATCTCCCCCCACCTTCCCCAGCAACTCCCCACTGGGACCCCCAGGACCCCTGGCTGGCATTACCAAGCGTACCAGGGGCACTGGCAGCACAAGCAGTGCCAGCATGCAGCATAATGGTGTGCCAGTGCCTCTGCTCTCCTCCACCACCCCTCTTTTTGGGGGTTCTGTGGGTGCCCGTGGCTGTGCTAGCCCCTGCCACACTGGTGCCAGCACTGCGGGGGTGGCAAGGCAGGTGGGAGCCGGGGAGCCAGGACCCAGCACGGGCACATTGGGCCTTGCTACACTCGGCTGCTGGACGGGTTATTTTTAACCCAGCCTGTCCAACTGGTTCACGTGGTGGTGTCAGGGGAGAGGAATTTGGGGAATGTGGTAATTTGGAGGAGGACGTGCCCTCTCAGAGGGAATGGCACGGTCCAGATGAATCACAGGGAAAGGGACAAGGGACAGGGCACGTGGGCACAGGGATGGCTGTGAGGGTGCAGCCTTGGACATGGTGTGAGGCAGGATGGGTGCAGGCGATGCTGGCCCTGGGTGCTGGGCACTAGGGCTGGCACTAGCCCACCGAGTCCAGGAAGGCACCTACATTTCTTTCCTGTGTTTTTTCCCAATATTTCTTTCCCACGGGCAGGATATGGTGGGGGAGGAATATGGGGATTCAGGAGCAGGGCACGCAGAGGGGGATGGTGAAGGTGTACCCTCAAACCGGGGCTCAGCAGCAGGGTCCCTCCTGCCAGCACCCTGCTGCGGCTGTCATCTCACCTGGCCTTAAAATACACCCTTCAAGACTTGGCCCCTGCTAGGTGCTAACGAGGGAGCCAGCCCGGGCTGGAAGGCAGGAGGGATGGGAGCTGTGCTCAGTGCTTCAGAGTGCCACCAGGGTGCCACCAGGGTGCCATGCTGGTTGTGCAAGGGGTACCCCCATTGTCACCCACCCACCAGCTCCTGCCTGGCGCGGACACCCCAAGGGGCAGCTGTCTCTGCGTGGCACCTGGCCCTGTCTGTCCCCATGCGTGTGTCCCCCCAGGAGGGCCCAGTTGCTGTGGGGCTGGGAGGGGGCCAATTGGGTTGGAAGAGAAGGGTGGGGGGGGTG
>VZTN01021332.1:336-36467 GCA_013400515.1 Erpornis zantholeuca | reverse complement strand
AAAAAAAAAAAAAAAGAAGAAGAAGAATGGGAAAGGAAGTGTAGGGAGAAAGGAACCCACACATCCAGCGCTGAAGAGGGAGAGACTGGCCCTTGTTGTTGCTGATGAAGGCCAGGACCCCACCGTGTCACCAGCAGCTGTAGCAGCAGCAGGACGTCGGAGCAGAGAACGACTCCTCCTTTCACCCCTGCCCTCACTCAGAAGTGGCCCCGGTCCTGAGCAGAGAGGAGCGAGCACTGACGGTCAGGAGGATGTAGCACCGTGCCAGGTCTGGTCCGACACTGATTGTTGTGGCAGCGATGGCACCACCTGGCACAGCCCGGGGGCCGTGGGGACAGACGTGCAGGGCAGGAGCAGGGCAGGGCAGAGTGGAGGAGGGGACACTGCCACCTCCCCAGCAATGCTCCTTCTCTATGCCCAGTGGCAGTGAAGGCAGGAGGGCATCGACAATGCAAACCATGGGGTTTTATGGCTCCTTTCCCCCCCTTTTTTTTTTAATTAAAGGGCTTTTTAATACTTTTTAAAAAGACACCATGCTTGTAATCAGGCTGATGACCCTCTGCAGTGCCCAGGTGCTCCCCTCCCACCCTGCACGGGGAGTGTCTTGTTTAGGGAAGGGTTTGGGATGTCTCCATCTCTGGCTGGGTGTTGTGTGGGATCCCCTGAGCTCTGCGTGCGCTTTCAGGAATTGCACTTGGAGGTGGCCCAGGCTCAGTGTCCCTGCTGTGGTCGCTTGCTAAGGAGTCATGAGTAGAGAGCAGTGAGGGCAGATTTGCCTGATTTACTTTGCATATGTACATTTTCCTTGTTTCGGGGTTTTTTTTTGTTCCTTCACCTTTTTTTTTGCCTTTTTTCTGCAATGACTGTTCCAGACTGCTCCGTCCGCTCGCCGGCATCCTGTGGGAAGTGGCCAGGGAGGTGACTCGTGCAGGGAAAAACATATTGAGCAATGCAAGGCCAAGCTGTCAGTGGGGAGAGTTTGGGACAGAGAGGACAGAGAGAGGGGACAGAGAGCAGGAGGGGTGGCAGGATAAGGGACTGGGCCAGCTTGGAGGTGTTTTTGTGGCTGCAGCCCAAAGTAAGCCAAGGCAGTGCACCCAGTCCTGAGGCTGCAACTGCAAGGGTAGAGGCTGGGGAAAGCATCCCCAGGGTGCAGGAGGGTCACAGAGGGACAGAGGTGGCAGGGAGCAGGGTGGCAGGAGGCTGGCAGGGGGACAGGGAGCCCAAGGTGGCCAGGTCTGGATGAGTTTCTCATGTTGGCAGGGGAATGAAAGCAGGGGGAAGGAGGGCAAGAGTGTTTTCAGGGGCACTGGAGCGCCTTAGGGAGGGGGACGGGGCAGGTTTAGGCTCAGTGAAAGGAGCAGGAACGTCCCCAGAGCTCAGGAAAAGTGCTTTGGCTGCCACCTTGATGCCATGTGTCCTGTGAGGCATGGGGACTTTGACCTCTTGCTGCTGGGAAAAGCCACCCTTCCCTGTGGGACAGGGCAGAGCCACCCTGGCCCTGTGCCAGGCTGAGTGCTCGGTGGTGGGACGGGACTGAGGCAGCTGCTGTGAGCAGGGCAGATGGAGCAGGGGGGAAAGAGAGAGGCAAAAATCCAAGGCCAGGCACTGGCATACCATCCCAGGGCTGTGCTGGGGTTCTCTGGCCAAGTTCTCATATGTAGCATGTTTGTTTGTTTGTTTCGTAGGTTTCGGGGTTTTTTTTGTTTTTTTGTTTTTTTTTCTTCTTCTGTTTCACTCACTGATCTAAAAACTCTGGGAATGAAAACTCAAAACTCCCCCACCATAAAACACAAGCGTGCCCCGCTCCCAGCCCCGATGGGGGACGAAGCTCTTCGTTAACTGGACCGGTTTGTGCCTCCATCCCTCCCTCCCTCCCTCCTGCCTGCACCGAGCCCGGGGCTCACACTGCACCCCACGCACACAGACTGGTGCCCCCAGCAGCCCTGGCCGGGGTTTAGCCACGATCCCAGAGACACTTTCTCAGTTCCCCTGCCCCCCAGCCCCTCCGTTCTCCTCCAGTGTATTTATGAATTTCACATGAAGTACTGTTTTATTTTTTTAAAGACTTTGTAAAGCTTACCAGGGTTACAATCACCATTTTTAGAGCTGTGTCAGTCCACAATGTTAAAAATCCATTTTTTTATGTATTATATTTTTTGTGTATTTTTTTTAATCCAGCTGTGATGGGTTGTATCATATATTTGTTGTGTTTACTGTATCTGTCCAACTTCAAAGAGAGGAGACTGTGGAGCTCCGAGAAAACTATGGTCTGCTGAAAAAAACCATTAAAACTATTTGTTCATGGGTTGGCTCAAGCAGTTCTGAAGTTCCTATTTTATTTCCTGGGATTTTTTTCAACAGCCAGGACTACGAGAGCTGCTCTGTCCCACGTAACCCCTTGGCTGGGCGACGCTTCCCCTGGGACCCCAATTCTGGGGTACCAGCATGCCACATCCAGCTGTGTTTTGCTCTAGTTTGCATCAGCGCTGCAGGGTTTGGTGGGGAAAGGTTGGGTTGGCCACAGCAGGCGCTTCCCTGTGCTTCCCATGGCAGGGCTCAGGAGCACACAGAGCGCTGCTGTGTCCCACCACTCACCACCACCCCTCGGAGCCCTGCTCGCTGCTCCGTACACACACCCCGTCCCACACTCGGGGGACGCAGGCGACGTGTTTCACCACGGGCCGCTTTCCCCCGTCCTGCCAGCCGCCCGTACCCCACCATCCCTCCCGCACCCCCGGCGCGCCCCGCGACACCCACCGCACCCAGCCGCGGTTCCCTCCCCCGCTTCCCGGCNCTCCCGGCCCGCTGCAGGTCCGCTCTCGGCCCCGCCGATCGCTCCGCGCCCCGCTCCTCCCGGCCCCGCTCCGCCTGTTGCTCCCGGCCCCGCTCCTCCCGTAGCTCCGCTCCTTCTGTAGCTCCGATCCTATCGCTCCGCTCCCCCGGTTGCCCCGCTGCCGTCCCCGCTCCTTCTCTATCTCCGATGCTCCTGTTTCCCCCCGTTCTCCGGCTCGCCCCGCTCCTGTCTCCGCTCTCCTGTTTCCCCGCTTGCCCCGCTCCTGTCCCCGCTCCACTTGTTGCCGCTGTCCCGCTCCTCGTCCCGCTGCTGTCCCCGCCGCCCGCCCCATCCCTCGGAGAGCGGGGAGCGTCCCTGGGGGTTTAGGCTTGGTAGAAGCCGCCGGCATTAATTAGCGCGGCTCAGGAACGGGATGAAGCGCTCGGTAATCCCGCCGGGGCAGGCGGAGCCCGGCTGCCCGCACCCGCATCCTGGAGCTCCGGGGTTGTTCTTTTTCGCTTCTAAACCGGAAACTGGACAATCTCACGGGGTCGGGCATGGGAGAAGCGGGGGTGGCGGAGCGCTGGGGCTGCTCCGGAGCTGCTGGCTCCACTGGGGTTTGGGGTCTCGAAAAGGATCCGTGGGCTTCCCGAGTGGGGAGGTGTGTGACGGTGTCCCGTGCCCGTGCCTCGCGGGTCCGCTCTGAAGCCAGGGTGAAAGTCCATCTTGGAACACGACTCACTGACAGGCAGAGGGGTTGAGCCCTGTACCCACTCCCTGGCCCACCGGTGTCCTCAGCGGGTGGTTTGGGTACATGGATCGCTGTATGGGGGCAGTTTGGGGTTCGGGGCGGGCCTTGCCCGCAGGAAAGGAAGGGAAATGTCTGGAGCATCCTGAGCACTCTTCCTTCCTTCTTGACCTTTGCCTTGGCTCGGTCCTTCCGCCTTCCCAGCCTGGCTCCTTGGCTCTGTCCTGCACCCTGCACCACCTCCCCGGGTCTGTCACTCCATCCCACTCCCTGCAGGTCCCCCCTCTGTTCGGTGTTGCCCTCTGGCCCCCGCAAAGCCCCAACAAGCAATGGAGGGAGAGCCCACCCTGCGCCTCCGTGTCTTCGACCTCAACTGCTGGTGAGTCCAGAGTTCGCCAGGTCTGTGCCAGGCTGTGTGGGTGGAGATGGGGACACTGCACTGGGAGAGGGGTCCCCCTTCCTTTTGGGGTCACACCACTCTCGCAGCCCCAGAGGGTCACGAGGTGCTTGTCTCACAGGGTGGTCCCCCCTGTCCCTTCTGTGCTTGTTAGCCCCAGAAAAACCCCCCCTTTGCACCCCAAGCAAGGATGAGCTGCCTCAGTTCTGCAGGCAGAAGCTGTCCCCAAACAGCCTCCCTGCATATCCCTCTTGTCTCCATGTCCTCTCATGGCCCTTTCTCCCTCCCGTTTTTCCCATCTGCGTTCTGCTTCCACTGGTACTGGAGCCCTCTTTCTCTCTCTCGTTTTGGGTCACAATGGGCCCTGACAGCCCCTGTCACCCTGTCCCCACCAGGCTGTGACTGTCACCCCTCTCTGGCAGGGCCATCCGCTACCTGAGCAAGCGGCGGCAGGAGCGCGTGCGGCTCATCGGGGACACGCTGTGCCGGGAGGGCTTTGACCTGGTGCTGCTCCAGGAGGTGAGGGCAGTTTGTGAGCCAAGTGCAGCCATTCCCAGCCCGGGAGATGAGCGTGACCATTCTCAGCCTATCCCACTGTCCTTCAGGTGTGGAGCGAGCGGGACTACAGTGACCTGAGGGTGAAACTAGCAGGCTGCTACCCCTTCTCCCATTATTTCCGCAGGTGAGAAGGGCAAGGTCACCCCACCCCGGGGCTGTCTGTGGGGCAGTGCCAAGGCTGTGCCATGTCCTCGGGGTTTACTACTTGCAGAGACTGCTGTAGGTGCTTTAGGTCACCTCTGTTGCTGTGGGAGACCCCAAGCCTGGGTAGTGGGATACTCACAGGAGCACACTAGGATCCAGGCATCCAGGGAGTCCTCCTGGCTCAGAGCTAGGGCGAGGCAGGGGTTTTGGGAGCCACATCTCCTCACTGTGCCTTTTCCCTCCCACAGTGGGGTGATCGGCAGTGGCCTCTGCGTCTTCTCCAGGTTCCCCATCCTGGACACGCTCCTCTACCAGTACTCACTGAATGGGTACCCCTACATGGTAAGTGGGCTGGGGGGCACGTGGCACCATGGTGTGCATCCCCACAGAGCCTCAGTAGCCCTGACCTGCCCTCCTTCCCCTCTGGCAGCTCCAGCACGGGGACTGGTTCTGTGGCAAGTCCGTCGGTCTCATCGTTATTAAGATCTCAGGGATCATCTTCAACGTCTACGTCACCCACGTGAGCACCCCAGGGAAGAACCCAGAATGGGGGGACAATGGGGAGGAGGGGAATGAGTGACCATGCCCCTCTTTTACTGTCCCCTTGCTTAACCACCTCTCTCCACACTCTGCCCTGGACTCTGCACTGATTTAATAAGATATTGCTCAGGTAGGGTGGGCAGGGAGCCACAACCTGGTTGTGCAGGGGGGTGAGCATCCCAGGCTCCCCCCAGTGGGGGTGACATAAAGACAGAGGTGTTGGCAGGGACTGTTCAGGGGGGTTGGGTGGGTTTGCAGGGAGCCTGAGAGCAGGGCAGGTGTCAGCATGGGAGTCACAGCCCCTTTGCTTTCCCTCTCTCTCCAGCTGCACGCTGAGTACTGCCGGGAGAAGGATGCCTACCTGCCCCACCGCCTGGTGCAGGCCTGGGAGCTGGCACAGTTCATCCGGTGAGCAGCTCTGGGGTGTCCCCCTGCAGGTCCCCAGGACATGTGTGGTCACCCCTGCCCCCGGGGCTTGCACTGCAGAGAGCTTCCTCTTGCACCAGTCCCAGTCAGGAATAAGGCTGAGGAGCACTGGGCAGGTCCCAGTCACGCCAGTCTGGTGCAGGGCAGGACAGGGCAGGACAGCCATCTCTGTCCCCACAGACACACCTCAAAGGCAGCAGACGTGGTGCTGCTGGGAGGGGACCTGAACATGCACCCTGAAGATGTGGGCATCCGGCTGCTGCGTGGCTGGACAGGGCTGCGGGACGCCTTTGCTGAGGCCAGGCACTTTGAGGTGAGCTGGGGGGCTGAGCGGGGTCCTGGGGCACACCAAGAGCCCCCCACCCACCCAGGCTCTTGTCTCAGGGCTGTAAGAATGGCTGCACCCTTGTCCCTGACAACTGCTTCACTGACAAGTCGGAGCTGCTTCCCTTCCCGCTGGGCATCCGCATTGACTACGTCCTCTACAAGGTAACAGGGAGCACTGGCCACCAGCTGTGAGTGGCGGGGGTGAGGCACTGGTGTGACCCCCCTGTCCCCTCACCCAGGCCATCTCCAGCTTCACGGTGAAGTGTGAAGAGCTGAAGACCACCACGGGGCCAGCCCCGGGCACGGACATCCCCTTCTCAGACCACGAAGCCGTGATGGCAACACTGCACATCCAGAGGCAGGGACAGCCTGTGGGTGCCACCCTTGGCACAGCTGGTAAGTCGGGGGGCTGCTGCCAGCATCCAGTGTGTGCTGAGGGAGCTGGTAGATGCACTGATGGGGTTGGATGGAGCTTTTTGGGGATATTTCCCCTTGCGGTGCTGTCTGTGGAGGGCTGCAGAGCAATGGGGATGGGGAAAAGGGTGTTGGGGTGGTATGGGGGGGCATAGGAATGGTATATGGAGTTCCCAGCCTGCTGAGGGCCCCTGTCCCCACAGACCTGGCACTGGCAGATGTGGTGACAGAGGCACGGACAGAGGTGAGCGTGGGGCTGCGGGCGGCACAGCGGCAGCGCTACTCCTCGGGCAGGATGGCTGTGCTGGCCCTGCTGCTGCTGCTGCTCCAGGCCGCGGCTGCACTGGGCATACTGGCTGGACTGGGCACAGAGCAGCCCTTCCCCAAGCTCTCCTTCTGCCTGCTGGCCTTCCTCGCTCTCGGCGTCCTCGTCCTCGCCACTGGCCTGCACCTGTTCCACACCATGGAGGTGAAGATCCTGCGCGGCACCGAGGACCAGATGTGGATGGCACTGCGGGCACTGCAGGAGCGTCCCAGCGAAGGCTGAGCTGAGCCTGCGGGTGTCCCACAATGTCCCCTTGACCCCACCATGTCCCCTTTTTGATCCTTTTTTTTTAGCTGACTTCAGGTTTTAGGCAGCACTGCAGCCAATGCAGTAGTGCAGGTTTGACAGCTGCCTCTGGGTGAAATTAAGATTTTTGGGGTAGATTTATTGCATTGACCCCTATGAGAACCACGATGGAGGCAGATTTTTATTGCTGTCTTTTTAAACACACCCTTTTGTACATGGAGAGACCCACTGGCCTGGCTGGAAGGCTTGAGAGACTGAGGCTCCCCTTTTTCTGGGGTGCCCCCAAAGTTTATGCTGGTGGCTGTTCTGGCAACCAGTTTTGACTCAGATGGAAAATAAAGGCGGTATTTTAACCTTTGGCGCTGGGTCAGGGGGGCTTTATTTCAAGGGAGGGGGTTTGCAGCAGGATTGTAGGGCTGGTACAAACACAGGGAGGGCTGGAGAAGGTGCTGAGGGGAGAGGCAGGATGAGGGCTGAACACAGGGTGGTGTTGCAAAGAGAGGAACCTACGCCTGGGACCCCCATCCCAACATGTGTGGGCCTACCATAAGCACCATTTGGCCACAGAGGCCACCCTGCAACAGCCAGGGACTCCAGGGGGGAATGAGGTCTGTGCCAAGGCTGCTGTGGCACTGCCAAGCAGAAGAAATCCCAAAGGAGCAAGGAGGGCACAGCCGCTGGTGTCCCTTGTCCTCAGTGTGAGAGTGATAGCCCTGAGCACAATTCCCTTAGAAGCTACTGGACAAAAAGCCCTTCCCTGGCCCAAGGGGCTCATGGCAGGGTTCTGACCCTGGTTTCCTGCAGCAGCTGGGGACGGCGAGGATGTGGCATCCAAAAGCAGCAGTGCAGAGCAGCTGGATCAGCTCAGTCTGTCACTGGCCCCAATTGTACAGCCAGGAGTCCCTTGAGATGGACAGTCTGGGCTGGGATGGACGCCCTCAGCTGGGAAGGATACCCCAGGGTGGCTTCAAGGGATCACTCCTGATGGTGCCCCTGCACATACGGCATCTGCCCTGTGGGCTGCCTCTGGTGGCCACAGTCACCTCCTTGCTGCTGGGAGCCACCACAGCCCCTTTAGCAGTCCCCCGTGAGTCTTGTTTTCCAGCAAGCAAGGCAAAGGCACAAGGCAAAGGCAATCCAGGAATGTCCTCTCAGCACTCCAAAGCTGAGTGCTTCTCAGTGTCTCCTCTCGTGAGCATCCACCAGCAGCTCTGGCCCCTTGGTGATAGACTTTGGCAAGCAGGGAGCTGGGTTGGCTGCGGGCAGCTGGGGCATCACCACCCCCAGAGGTAGCTCAGAGTGATGCTCAGAGGGACTCACACACGCACACACACACTCTGCTTGTCCCCAGGGAGGATCCCGTGGCTCCGGGGGCTGTGTGGATCAAGCCCGCAGCTCACTGAGCCGCTTCTCCTCCTGCATGTCGATGAGGACGTTGCGCTTATTCACCACCGCCAGCAGCTGCTTCAGGATCTCCTGCTCAGCCTTCTCATCCTCAGGTGTCTTCAGGGTTGCTGTGGGTGCAGCAGGCCAGAGTAGGGCTGGGAATGCCACAAGCCCTGACCTGCTCCCCACACGGTGCAAAAGGGATCCTCCCCCTGGCACGTGCTGGCACTCACCCTGCTTGTTCATGTAAGTCCGGAGCTTCTGATCAAGCTGACACTGCTGCTCCTCCAGCTTCAGTTCCTGCACTCTGTGGGGAGGAAAGGGTACAGGGTTCGCAGGGGACTGGGGTGAGCTGAGCCCCCACACCAACCAGGGAGCATCCCCCAAGCCTTACGCGATCATGAGGTCTGACTCCTCGGTCATCAGGTTGTTCTTCTTCTGGACCAGGTACAGCAGCTGGTTTGTCCACTGTGTCTGCTGGTCAGCCGGGCTCTCTGCAGGACAGGGGAATGGTGAGCAGGCTGCAGACCCCCATCACGGGGTCACAGTGCTCTATCCACCCTGCCCTCACCATTCTCATCCCGGAGTAACTTCTCCAGCTTGATGCCCTGCTGCTCCAGTTCCCGGAATGTCACCTCGATCTCCTCCAGCCGTCTCTGGATGGCCTGTGAGAGACGGGCAGCACTCACTGGCAGGCCAGCACCTGCCAGCATGTGGCCACCAGCAACAGGGGGACAGACAGAGGGGACAGTGCCACGCTGGGGACTTGGCTCTCCCCTGTGAGGTTACCTGGGCTCTGCAGAACCGCTTCACTTGGGACTCCCTGGCCCGGCGGAGTGCTGTGCGCCTCCAGCTGGGATATTTCTCCTCTTCCCTCAAGTCTGGGTACTGTGAAAGGATGGTGGCACGGGCAGGGGGGTCAGGCCCTGCACCAGGCACCTCCTGCCTTGGCAGCCACAGCTGAGCCAGACCCGATCCCTCTGTGAGAGGAGCAAGAGCAAGAGCCTTGGCTGTGCTGGTGGGGCCACCGTCACTTGGGGAAAATCCTCACCAACTCTTTCATGATGCCAAGGCCTTCCTCCTCCTCTTTCTCCTCTTTCTCCTCCTCCTCCTCCTCTTCCTCCTCCTCCTCGCTGTCACTCTTCAAATCTGCCCAAGAAAAGAGCTGTTTCAGGCTGGTTCCTCATGAGCAAGATGTGGGTACAGCAGGTCCTGGAGGGACTGAGAGCTCTGCTTCTCTGGACACTCCAGTTTGTACCACCTACCTTTCTCCATGTCAATTTTCACCTCCTCCTTCCAGGCGCCTTGTCCCTGCCCCAGGGCAGGGAGGGCCTCAGGTGCTGCCTGGGGCTGCAGACGAGGTGGCTTCAGTGGAGGCTTGGGCTCTGCTTCATTGGTGAGGTTCAGCGTGGACAAACTGAGCTTCTCCAGTGGCGTAAGGACAATCTTCCTCCTGCCCCCACTCTCCTCACCCTCCTCTGCTGTCCCTTGGGGTTCTGCTCTGGGAGCCTCCTCTTCCCTCACATCCCCCTCAGGCTGTGCCAGCAGCTCTTGCTCCTCCACGTCACCAGCGTCAGCAGTGTCCTCAACTTCCCCAGGCTCTTCCCCTGGCTGTGGGGCTGCTGGAGTCAGCTGAGGTGGACTGGGTGCCCACTCCATGGGGGACACACGTGGGCTTCCAGCTTCTGAGGGCAGGTGGGCAGCAGCATCAGCATCCTATGGCAGAGCCAGAGCAGAGGGGTGAAGCAGCACAGGGCCCCGCCCAAGCATCCCCCTCCGCATTTTGCCTTTCCTCCATCACCTAGAGGGATTTAGGGTGATTTACCCCATCAGGCAGCGCTGAAGCCTCATCCCGGGGCAGGTCCATGCTGAGCGGATTGGGGTAGTGCAGCGAGCAGTAAAAATGACCTGGGGGGAGGGGGGGGCAAACCCATGTGACAACCTGCAAGGTGGAGAAGCCGTACCCAGAGCATTCCCTCTCCCCAAAAGCAGCCTCACCATCCTCCTCGTCGAAGGCGTAGTCGCCCAGGCGCAGGGTGGCCCCGCAGCGCCGGCACTGGAAGCAGCCGCGGTGGAAGAAGCGTCCCTCGGCGCTGGCTCGCTCCAGGATGTAGACGCGGCGGCCGCAGAAGTAGCAGGCGTCACTGTTCTCCCCTGTCCTCTCCCTCGCTGGCTGCGGGGGGAGAGGACAGGCTGGGGTGGCACCGGGGGCCTGGCACCCGCCCTGCCCCGTAGCTGTGCCGGCAGCCATGGGGGCACGGGGCAGGGCTCTGCCCCTCTTGCAGCGCCGGGTCTGGGTGCCGGGGATGGGTGAGGGAGAGGCAAGCCTCGGCTCCGGAAAACCAGTCGGGTCAGGAAACAGGCAGGGAGGAGCTGGGAGCCTGTGGGCGTTCGCTTGCGCAGCCCTGGTCCCAGCCCTTGGCTTGGCCCTGCCAGCCATTGGTGCCCCCCAAGTGCCCACCTGCCCGGAGCTGGCCCCTCCATCCCAAGGTGACACAAGGACCACCAACCTGCCCTGGGTCCATCATGATGGTTTGTGGCAGCTCGTGGGCACTGTCCGGAGTGTCTCCATCCAGCCCCGTGTCCAGCTACAAGTGACCCAAGGGGAGGGTCAGCCCCCCACTCTCCCCCCAGGGACAGCTGCACCCCAGCAGAGCAGCCCTCGGGGTGCCTGGGGCAGACCCACCTCAGTGTCCCTGCGGCTCCTCTTGGCCTCAGTGTCCTTCTGGGCAGTGTCCTGCAGATGCAAAGGGGGTGGTTGGGGTGGGGAGGGGGTCATGGTTTTGGTGTGTCAGGAGGGTCTGGGTGGGGGTCCCTCACCTGGGCACGTTTGTGTGTCAGGTTCCGGCTCTTCTGCAGCTTGCTGAGGAAGAGGATGGCCCCTCGTGTGCCACGGGGAGACAGTGGCTTCTTGCTGACCTCCACCTCTGCACAAAACGTGGCCATTTTGGTGGGACCCACCCAACAAAGAGGAGAGCACCCAGCCAGCCCCAGTGGGCCTCAGGATGGGACAAATCCCCCCAAAATCTCACACCTGGAGAGGTCCTGAAAACTTCATAGAACTGGCTGAGGTAGGTGATGAGGCCCAGGCGGTCAGGCTCTGCCATGGTGGCCATCTCAGCACTGGAGAGGACAGGCTGGATGCCCAGCTCCTGCTCTGCAATGTCCAGCATCATCTGATGGGTCTGAATGGCATTCTGGGGGTCCACCGAGTCAAAGTTCCTGAGGGGAGACACAGCTGCCATCAGGGTGGGCTCTGCAGGCTGGAGGGTTCCGGGGGTCTCGGGCACTCACACCAGGTCAGGGCGGAAGTGGTGGATGAGGGCACAGAGGGCCAAGCCACTGGTCCAGGAGGTGGTGAAGTTGGTCACAGCCACACCAGGGTACCCGGCCGTGCTGGCCTGGCACCAGCTCAGTAGCTCTTCGTAGACATCTCCAGGGGCTGTTGGGGAGGCAGCCTGTGTGTCCCCATTCCACAGAGACAGGGGACAACCCCCCCCCAGCCCACCTCCGACCTCAGCATCAGTGCTTTAACAGGGAAGGGATCCCATGGGAGTGACCTGAGACACCCCCTGTGCCCCCACAACCATCCCTGCAAGTCTCAGTACATTGGTTTATAAAGCATCTGTCACTGTTTCATGGCTCAGCATCAGTGCAGGCTGGAGAGGCACAGCCAGGTCCTCCCCAGAAGGCAGCAGAGGGGCTGTGTCCCCACAAGAGCCACGGGCAGAGGGGACAGAAATCAGTGGTGTCACCAGGACAGCCAGCTGAACACAGGCCAGGGCACAAGAAACAAGGATGGGGAGAAAAATCAGAGCAGGAGTCACTTGGGCATGGGCTGCTGGAAGGAATGGCACTGCTGGGCAGGACTGGTTGCTCCTACCAGTGCTGAGCCGGTTGTCGCTCCTCCTCTTGTGGTCCACCTCCACCATGCCCACGAGGTAGAGGTCCTTGACCTGCCAATGGGGACATGCCAGTGGTGGGTCACCATCTCTACAGAGCCAATGGCACTGTGTGGGGAGCTGGCCCTGGCAAGGGAGACACCTGGACACCCCCACACAACTCTCCAGAACCCTTTGCCATCCACAATGGGTGTTGCATTCAATGTCCTGGGGACTAATAGCTTCAGTCTCACACCCTTTGGGGACAGGAGACTGGGCAAATTAGCGTCACCCTGATAGCCAGGGAGGCTGGGCTGGCTGGCTGTCCCATGGCAGGACCTGGCCAGGTACCTGGCTGGCTTTGATGGCCTGCAGGTTGATGTTGGGGTAGCGCGTGGCCGGGTCGATGCTGTACTGACTGATGTTCTTGTTGGTGTTGTCTGGGGAGGTCTGCGAGAGGTGCTGGTAGATGCTCTCCCTGGGTGCAAGGGACAAGGCTGGCATCACTGCCACCATCCTTAGGTGCTCCAGACCCAGCCCAGTGGGATGGGGACACTCACCTCTCAGCCAGCACCTCCAGTGGGGGTGTCCCGGCTGCCCACCGCCTCACCATCCACGCTGCATCGAAGGCGGCGAGGAAGCCCCTGGCCACCCCGGTGCCCAGCGGCCAGAAGGGCTGCGAAGGGAAAGGCAGAGCTGGAAATGGAGTTGCGTGGCTGGTTGGGGCAGCTGGGAGGAGGCTGAGAGCAGCCAGGCTTGGCCAGGGATGAAAGAGGGAGTGGCGGCAGGACGCGCACGGAGAGGATGGGTGGCTGTCTCCTCCCCAGCCAGCACAGCTGCATCTGGGCAGGGGCTGGGCTGCTCCTCCATCCTGAACCAACCCCAAATCTCTGGGGATAGGGGAATAACCTCCCCAAAGCATGCCACTGCTGGGAGCCTGCCCAAGGATTGGGGGCACTGAGCAACTGGGATGAGAAGCACTTAGGGAGGGGAAATAGAATCTCCCCAAAACAGCCCCAAAGGACCCCAAAATTCCACCCAAAACTGCCTCAAAAGGAACCCCAAAATGTCCCCAAAAGGAACCCCAAATCTGCCCAAAACAGTCCCAAAATTCTCCCCAAAACAGCCCCAAAATTCCACCCAAAACAGCCGCAAAGAGAAATCCCAAACCAGCTCCAAAATTCCGCCCAAAACAGCCCCCAAATTCCCCCAGAAACAGCCCCAAAGAGAAACCCCAAAAAAATTGCAACCAATGTGCCTTGCAGGGAGAGGGAAGTGGAGGTGTGAGGCGATGCTGCAGGGGGAACTCTCACCTCCACCAAGCAGTCGCCCACCAGCCCCAGGAGCAGGCGGCTCCCATTGTGCTCCCGCACCAGCGCCGCGTTCTCCGAGCGTGTCATGCAGGTGAAGTCGAACATGTCGACATCTGGCAGGCCCCGGTGGTTGAGGGCAAACTCCAGTTCGGGCAGGCAGTAGTTGGTGGAGAAGTTGGCAGCTTCTTTGGCATAGCTAAGGAGGGCGTCCTGGTTCACGTTCTCTGGGGACAGGAGGCTCTCGATGTCCGCTTTGTCCTGTGGGGATGGGGTGAAGCTGGCTGGGATGTGGGGGGTGATGTCTGTCCCTCAGCCTGGGAGCACCCAGCTCTGGGGTGCAGCTGTGCCACTGTGCTCTGAGGACCTTAGAAGGATTTATTTTCTGTGGCACAAGCAGCCCTCACCACCCCAGGGGTGTGCAGCAACCACGATTTGCATCCCGCTTTCAAGGCTTTCAGCTGCCCATTGCTGTGGGACCCCAGGGCCAGATCCTGCCCTTCTCACCTGAAGGATGACCCCCTTCTTGAGCAGGCTCTGCTTCTTGGCCGTCATGACGAAATAGTGAGTGTCATCCTTGTAGTACACGATGTTTTCCAGGTCGATGCCTGGTGACAGGGAAGGGGCTGAGCCAGGGCCACAGGGTGCCCCAGCACTGGGCTCAGACACCAACTATCCCCTGCAGTGGGGTACCACGTGGGGAAATGCACCCCATCACTGGGGACATCCTGGGGCTGAGCCTCCAGCTCCCTCAGGAGGGGACAGGAGTCCCTAAAGTCCCCCATGCAGGGGTTGGGACCACTGACCCGTTTTGTTGTAGAGGTTCTGGAAGAACTTCTGGTTGTAGATTCGGGCCACGCCGCTGATCTCAGCCACCTCCACCTCGGCCCGGCTGTGGCGGTTGATGAAGTTGGTGGTGATGCCAATGGCCAACTTCCCACGCGTCTCCTTCCGCTTGAATCCTGTAGCAGGGGAGAGGTGTGAGACCCCACCCAGACTCTCACATTGGTCCTGGGGCTGCAGGGACACCTGATGTCACCTTCGGGGACAAATTTGCCACCGCCAGCTGAGATGAGGACATCGAACTCGTAGTGGGTGAGGGGAGAGGAGCTGGGCTGCAGCACAGCCTGCCAGCCACCTGCAGGGAGAAGGGTGGTTACAAACGGGCTGGTCCCCAGGGAGCAGGGAAAGGGTTACATCTCATTCCCCCCAAAAAGGCATGCCTTGGGCTAACAGAGGGATTGGGAGGCTCAGAGTGACCACCCACAGCCCTGTCCTCGTCCCCAGGAATGCCACGTGCCCTGCAGAGACACCGTACCTGCCTTGTCTGTGGGGGGAACAAGGCCCTCGAACCGCACATTGATGTGGACCTCAACCCCCAGGAGCAAAGCCACCTTCAGCAGGATCAGCTGGAGCTGCCGGATACCTGGGAGGGCAGAGGGGTACTCAGAGCTGCACCCCCAAGTCCCCGTAGTCCCCACAGCTGGGAACCCCAGGAGTACAGAGCCCAGTTCCCCTAAAACTCACTGATGTGGTCCAGCGTGCCAGTGCAGAAGCGCCCATAGAACTTCTTGGCGCCCAGCGCCCGCAGGTCGTGGATGGTGAAGGGCCAGAGGTGCAGGACGTTGTTGCGGGAGAAGGAGTCGCGCTTCTCCAGCAGCACCACGCGGGCACCCAGCAGCGCCAGCTCGATGGCCGCCCGCAGCCCGCAGGGCCCGGCACCCACCACCAGGCACTGCCACGGCACAGGACGGGCAGGGTCAAGGGGGTGGGCAGCCCCAGAGAGGGGTTTGGGTGAACCCCCCAGCACTCCCAAAGGCAGCACCTCCCTGCTCGCTGGGTCAGGATCTGGCCCTCCCCGTTATTCCCTTTTTCTTGCTGATTCTCCCTTGCATTATTCCCTATTTCTTGCTGAAAACTGGGGTGCTCCCCACTCCCCGAACCTTGCCTTCACCGAGGGAAATGGCAGTCAGGGCAATTAAAGCACTAGATGAGATAAGGCTGAAGGCCTGACACGGGTTTGCTCTCCTGACAGCTTCTGCATGGGGCCGGAACAGTGGGGCAAAGCAGTCAGGACAAAAGCCATCATCTGTGGGACAGGGAACAGATGTCCCCAAGGGGACATCCTACTTGGGATGCTCCTGTCACCCAGAAAGGACTTGACAGGTCCCTCAGCCCGATCATGGGATGTCCCCAGTGAGAAGCAGCTGGGAGGAGGAAGGACGCTGCTGGCTGGGTGGCACTGAGGGGGCATCATGCCAAGGGGAACCGAGCAGTGCTAATTAATATCCTGCCCCATTAAACTCCATCAACCTCCCTCCTGGCACATCCTGCATCCTCCTGGGATGAGAGCCAGTGTCCCAAGGGATGTTCTCACCCTGGAGACAAGGACACAGGGCAGGGAGGGACTCAAACCCCTCAGCCCACATCCCGGGTACCTTGGTGCCAGCACAGGCTGTGCCCTGGTCGTAGTCCTTGTGCCCGGCTTTCTTATCCAGCTTGCTCCACAGGGCCTTGGCATTCCAGTAGTTGAGGGCAGCCTTGAGGCCGTGGTAGAGCTGCAGCCCACTGCCCTGCAGCCCCAGCTGCTGGCACAGCTCCACGAAGCAGCCCAGCACCTCCCGGCACTCCCCGGCACGCAGGAACCTCTCAAAGATGGCATGGGCCGGGTTGCCCGGCTCGTCGGCCGGCACACTCATCCCGTGTCACCCAGAAGCCTGGCAGAGGGACAGCAGAGGGACAGCAGAGGGACAGCAGAGGTCAGCAGGGAGGGGACCCTCCTGGATCCCCACCGCTGAACGCATCCAGTACCAGACGCGGTGTCTCAGTGCCAGCTTCCCCAGCTGCAGGTGCTGTTGGGTGGTGACGGCACGGTCAAAACTGGCACACTCTGTGGCAGCAGCTGGTGGAACCGTCCCCGGATGCTGCACCCAGAGAGCCACGGTGTCACCCTGCCACGCTGGCGTCACGGGAGGGGATGGCTGAGGCAGCAGTAAGTGGCTTCCTCCATACAGCGGGTACCTGCAACAGCCAAGGGCAGAGAGTTGTTGTGGAGCAAAGATATCGCTTCCTTCCTCTGCAGCCCTGGCCTCACTAGGGGCGGGGGGATGGGAGGGAGCTCCTGGCTTTAGGAATCAGCACAGCTGCTGCAAAACCAGCAAGACCAGCCCTGGGGCCAGAGGGAGCAGGATTGGATCCATCCCACCAGCCTGGCTTCTGCAGCTGGAGTGGGGTGACCTTTTCCCCCACCTCCCCTTCTACCACTCCTGGAGCGGGTGGAAGCAGATTAGCACAGAGGAAGCAGCGGTGAGGAAATCAAATAAAAGTCAAATCACTCTGCAAACAGCCCCATGGTGCCACGGAAGCCCTGGAAGGAGGGGTGCAGCACATTCCCCCTGGGCATCCCAAAACCTCCTGCCTCTGGCATCTCCCAGGGGACCCGGCTCTCCTTGCATCTGCCTCCCGCTCCCAGCACTGCCCCGAGCACCAGCCTGTGCCATCCTCTGTCTTGCCAGCCCGAGCACGAAGAACAAAATTTTGCCTTTTCCGGCCACTGTCGCCCAGCTCCGAGGCTGTGGAAGGCTCCCCCAGCCCGGCAAAGCAGCTGGAGGAGTCACGGAGCTGCCAAGGAGGATCCGGTGGAAAGGCTGGGGAAGACGGAGAGCTCTTACCTTTGAACCACCGCTCTTTGCCCTCTCGCCCCCGAGTGTTATCGCGGGCACGTGGCAGCACCCGGAAGGTGGCGGCCACCCCTGCAGTGGGACAAGGATGCCGTGAATAAATTAAGCGGCCCTCAGGAGGAGGGGGCTGGGGGTGGGCGGAGAAAGGGGTTGTTTAATTGTGAGCTTAAATTATGGCTGGAAGGACCGAATTGTAGCTGGATTTCAAGTTCAGTCTCACTCAGGGCTTTCCCGACACCAGGATGTGCCTTGCAAAGCAGTTCTGCAGGTCACCTTCCCTCCAACCACTTCTGCAGGTCACCTTCCCTTCCAGCATCACAGTCAGGAAATCCGGGCAATTTAACTACTTCCTTCCTGGGCAGACAGAGGATAAGGCACCCAGATGGGCAGAGCAGGGGCTGGCACCCACCAGAGTGGCAGCGTGGGGACAGAGGACGTGGCCTATGCATGGCTTATTCAGGGGCTGTGAGACCTGGGGACAGATTTCTGCTCTTCCCCTGAGCGCTGGTGGTGGGACAGGATGAGCATGATGGGGAAACTGAGGCAGCACTGCGAACGTCCCCAGAGAGTTTGCAGTGCTCCCAGCCATCCTCCTACCACAGAGGCTGCCCAGGCAGCGCTGGCTGGCTGGGCACCAGTGCAGATGGGTTGCCCCCCAGGAGCTCTTGTCACTGCACTGGCACCTGCCAATGTCACCATGCAGCAGCCCCAGGGAGACGGAGCAAAGGCGGCTGCTCCAGCTGGGAGCATCTACTCCAGCCTCAGCAGCCCTAGCTCTGAAAAAAGTCCATCTCTCGGCCTTGATTCCCACTGGACATGATGCCAGGGGGAGCGTGCTGCCCAGGAAAGATTTCCAGCCCCTACGCTTTGGCAGGGAGGCTCAGAGGAGGCAGAAGAACAAGCCTTGTGTTACAGTATCCTACAGAAAGGGCTATCCTGCCAGCACTCTGGCACACTCAACCCCCCTTGACAGCTGCAAGCAAGGTCAGAAACTCCTAGGAAAACTCAGTTCCTGCAGGCTTGATGCAAAAACCCAGCTTTAAGCCCACAAAGGCCAGTGGCAGCGGAGGAGGGCACAGTCTGAGCCAGGCTCTGTTCTCCCCATCAAAGCCTTTTGCATTTCTTCCCTTTGCACTGCTCCTGCAAGCAGGAGGGAGGTGGGGGGGTTGCAGCCAGCCCTGACTCATCTCATGTCGGCTTTGGTTGGCTGCAGACCTGCCTGTGGGGACCTCAGCCAACACATGGGGAGCACTCTGGGAGCAGGGACACCCCATCCCGCTCTGCAGATCAGGGTCTCCCTCTTGCCCTTGCATGCAGAGAAACAGCCTCTTGGGAGAAGGTGGGGGAAGCTGCTCAGGATCTCACGTGTCTTCCAGGCACATGGAAATAGGGTGGGAGAGCTAATGAAAGCTGGGAGGATTTTCAGTGGATCGCCTCGCTGCTGCTGTGCTGGCTCCCAGCG
Source organism: Erpornis zantholeuca (assembly GCA_013400515.1). NCBI lineage: Eukaryota > Metazoa > Chordata > Aves > Passeriformes > Timaliidae > Erpornis > Erpornis zantholeuca. The sequence goes on along the minus strand of VZTN01021332.1, from coordinate 17,847 downwards.
TGGACAGGCTGTTCCGGGTTTGGGATCCAGCCTGGACACTGCAGGCCAGGCTGCTGAGCTCGGCTGGACCCCACAAAAGCCCTTCCAGCGAAAGGGTGGTGGGCAGCATAGAGGGTTTCTTGTGACCACCCAACATGTTGGCCAAAGCCCTTTGCTTTCAACCACCAGCTGAGCTGGGAGGGTGTCAGGAAGGGGTGAAGGCACTGGAAGCTCTATCGTGCTCAGGAGAAACATCCCAGGTGTGGGACTGGGCAGGGAGACCACCCTGGCCACTGCCACGGAAACTTGCCTTGATTTGGGTGAGTTTTAATCCATGGAGAGAGGGAAAAATCCCTGTCAGCTGCTCTGGTTTGAGGCAGGGATGTGGGTGCATGAGCACAGCCCAGCTCTGCAAGGCCCCAGCATGGAGCTATGGGGAGAAGGGCTGAGGAGAGGGGACAAACCTGCATTGCCCTTCGCTGGGGATTCACAAGCCACAGCCTGGCCATGTCCCAGAGAACCCCGGGCACTGGCAACACTTGGGGAGGAGGAAATGTGCCCCCATATTTTTGTGGCTCAGCCTGGCCCCCCTCCCCAGAACCAGCCCATGGAGGGACCTGCCTCTTGCAGCTGAATTTTGGTAAAAAGAGGAAGTCTGGTCACAGCCAAGCTTCACACCCCACATCATCTTCCTCCTCCTGCTTCTCCTTCACCCCAAACTACATCCGTGACAAAAACATCTCTGTGATGATGCTACAGAGCATCCCTCATGGATCTTAGCAAAGCTCTTCCCACCCCATCCTACTCCTTACTGGGAGCACTGGTGGCTCTGGGAATGGAGGAGGAGGAGCAGGGACTGCTCTTTTCCCTTTGTCCCGGGGGCAGCAGAAGTCAGGGGCTAGAGGGGAAAAGCAGCGAGGATGGAGCGGGGGGAACCCCGCTGGCCTCGGGAGAGGCTGTGGGGAGGGGTCAGCCGGAGAAAAAGCGCTACCCTGCCACGGAGCGTCCCAGGGACACGCAGGACATGGGCTGGGTGGGGCTGAGCGCCCCCCGGCCCCGCAGAATCACCCCTCGGTTTTGTCACCCCCCCGTCCCCGCCTTGCGCAGCGANCAGCAGAGCGCGGACCCCCCCACGCCCAGGGATGCTCTGCCCATCTTCACCCCCCACTCACCTCCACAGCCCCTCGGAGGGGGAAACTGAGGCACGGACCGGGGCGTGGGGAAGGACCGGAGCTGGGAGCAGCCGGGCGTCAGCGAGCAGGAAACGATCTCCGGCTCCGCAAGCAGCAGCTGCCGGCCGGCCCGGCCCTCCTCTCCTTTGCCCTCCCCTCCTCGGCCTTCCCCTCCCCTCGCCTGCCCGACCCTCCCCCGCGGCCGGGGGGACCCAGGCCGGGTGATGTCGGGAGAGGGGCGGACCCCGGGCCACCCCCGCTTTGTGCCGCTGCAGATGTTGCGCCGGGAGGTTTGGAATATCGGGACGAGCGGCACAGAGCAACCCCAGCTGGGGTTTTTTTGTATTTTAGGATGAGAAATCAGACTTTTCGCCAAGCAAACAAAAAGACTCGGGCGATGAAGCCAAATCGCTTCAGCCTCCGCCCCCCGCCGCCGGGCTGCTATCCCCGCAGCCAGAAACCGGCCAGGAGGGAGCTGGGGGCACCGGAGGGTCCCGGGCGAGGGGGACCCACCCAGTGCCAGCTCCGGACCCCGACCACCACAGTTCGCGTGGAAACTTCTGGGATTACGTTTCCACCTGGGTCCCCCGGGAGGGAATGGTCCCAGTAGGGTGAAGGTACCTTGGGGCGGGCGGGAGAGCTCCCGGGGTCACCGAAGATCGCTGCTGGCCGCGTGCTTTTGGGGGTTTCTGGTGGCGATGTCCTCGGGGTGCTGCTGGACCTTTGCCATGCGCTGGGACGGGCGTCACGGCAAGGGGGCTTGTGACGCGCGGGGACAACTTGCCCCGAGGCTGTGGACGGTGACTCAGGGACACGGGGCGAGCTGGCGAACGGGCGTTGGTTACGTCGGCCACCCTGAGTCACCCGTGACACTGCCGGTGCACGGCAAGCAGAGTGACCAGCCCGGCACCTCCATCCTCCCTTCTGCAGCCCCCTCCGGCTCCTTCCTGGGGATCCTGGTACAGAAACCCTCACCATGGCAGCTCGGCCCGGCTGTTCTGGTCCCTGCCAAGCTGCTGGGGGCGGGTGCAGTGAAGCCCACCCGTGTTTCGGGGCCGCGAGAGGTTGGGGCGGACACGGAAACGGGGTGTCTGTGTCAAACCGGGCGCTTTTCCCAGGCGGTCGGAAACAGCTCCCTCTGTTTGTGAGCACTTTGTGGTGCCGTGGGAAAGGCTGAGCGCGGACCTGAGCCTTCCAGCCCCAGAATTGTCCCCCGGGCAGCAGCAAAGGAGCAATAGATGTGAATTACAGCAGGGACTGAGGGCAAGTGGTGGCGCTGAGGGATGTGGCTCTACTGCAAACCCACGGCTGTGGGCAGCACAGGGGACATGTGGAGGACACCCCTTGATGTGCTGAGAACAGGCAACTCACAGCATCAGTGAGAGCTTCTGCAGCTCCCTGAACCCATCATGACTGTATGGAGGTTCCAGCCATACCTTAGATCCTACCCTGCTCTGTCATTACAGTTCCCCCATTTTTCCTCCCATTTTATTATTCTAGGGTTTCGGTGTTTTAGGACGTGGGGAAGGAGCAGAGATGCCTCTCAGCTCCCCCTCCCCGGTCCAGCTAGGCCTTGGATGATGCTGCAGACTGCAGCCGCTGCAACTCCAGGACACGGACGAGGAGGAGGAAGGCGATGCTCAGGAGAAGCAACCAGAAGAAAACCCAGTAGTGCTGCGGGAAGAAGAGCCACGGACGCCACAGCTCCGCTGCAGACCCTTTGGACCTGGGGAGAAGGTGACCAGGGACAGTTTTCATCCATGGGAGAGAGCAAATCCCACCTCCACCCCCACTGGGGACAAGGAGGATGTTTAACTCAGCCCCAAACTTCACCAGCCCTTTTACAAACACAAATGCAACGAGCCTGGGGAGGGCGTGGGTGACCCGCAATGCACGGGCAAAACTGAGGCACAGCAACATCCTGGCCTTCCACCACTAAATCCCCCAGACCCTGCCAAGTGCTGGCCACCTGGGGACCACAGAGAGGCCAGCGACCATGGGGGTATGCTGGGCACATGCAGGGTGCTGCTCACGTCAGCCCGAGCTGCTCTGGCTCCTCGTCTCCTGCACTTGAGCCTCTGCCATCTGTCTCAGCCACCAGCTTCCCAGTCATGGCGCTGTCCTGGCCCTGTGGCTCCAGTTCACTTCTGGGAAGGGTGAGGATGGGGTCAGTGCTGTCCCACGAGGGCCAGTGGCAGTCAGTGCCGTGGCTGCCCAGCCACCCAGCGCAGTTACCTCTGGATGCTGGGCCAGCGCTGAGCCCCCTCTGGCTCCTGGTCACCTGCTGGGGCTGCTCGGCTGTCAGGGCTGGCACCTGGCTGGGCACCGAAGGTGGGAGCATCAGTGGGGACCTGGAGCCCTGGTGGCACCGAGCTTGGGGACACAGCTCCTGGCTGTCCCCACTGAAAACCTCCTTACCAAGAGCTGCTTGGGGATGACGGCGATGCTGACCCTGCGGCGGGCAGACCCCTGCAACAGAGGGGCTGAGGGTGAGCACTGCGTGGCTGCTTCCCATCGCCTCCTCCTTCCCATCACCTCCCCAGCACAGGCAAGGGACACCACGGGACACTGCCAACTCCCACTGGCCCTGGAGCTAAGAGGGAAAACCAAAAGGCCAGGGAAGGTCAAAGCCTAGAGGTTTGTGCCTGTCATTACTGCTGCAAGCTGTCGTGGTGGGGCTGCCTGACCCCCTCCCCTACCTCTTGAGCTATAGGGGAATACTTGTCTTATTCAAGCTGGTGCTAGAGAGCAGCCGAGCCTGTAGCTCTTGCACTGTGACCCTGTGATGGAAGAAGGATCTGCCTGAGATCTCTTGGACAGGCAGCTCTCAGCTTGCTGGGCACCCTGGCTGGCTACCAACAGCCCTCTGAAGCTGCCCCTACATTTTGCCTCATCCCTGGCACTTCCAGCAGATCTTCCCTGCAGCAAGCAGCCGCCTGGAGCAACATTGCTTGGGGACTAGTGGGTGTGTGGGGGCAGCCAGCTGAGGGAGGGCAGCAGGGCATGAGGAGGCAGTGGCTCTGAGACTCCTGAACTGGGACTGGTTACCTGCTGGAAAGTTCTCTTCAGAGGGTGAGGTCTCAGCCGTGGCTCCACATCATCTGGGAGCAAAGAGAAGCCGCCTTACATCGTCCCCCAATACTAAGATGGCACCGGTGCACAGATGGTCACAAACCTCCCTCCCACTGAAGGTTGTCCTGGCCATGTGCTCTGAGTGTGGCACAGGTGGTGCCCTGGGCAGGGGCACCTGGTCCCATGCACAGGAATGGCATGTGTGGGGCTTGGTGTTTAAGAACAGAGACTTTTTTGTGCATGGGGCCCCTCTGCCCCGCATTCCCAGCTGGGTTACGGCTCTCTGGCCACCAGCACCTGCTCCCACACTGATCTTCTGTTCTACTGTCCCCTCACAACTGTCATCAGCTGTCCCCTTCACCACCCCATCCATCAGCTGTTCCCCACCACCGGTCCTCAACCCACACTGCCCACTGGCTGTGCTGCAGGGTCAGCCCCCAGAGGGGCTCAGGACCAAATCCTGCAGGGTTGCTCTGTGCAAACCCTGCACAGGCCCCAGTGGCAGAGCCCACCTCACCCTGGATCTCTGCCAGCTGCCGGTTGCGGGAATTTTGCTGGATCAGGCGCTTCATCTCCTCCAGCTCCGCGTGCTCCCTCACGTGGTGCCGCTTCAGGTTCTCCACGTGCTGCACCATCACCTCTGCTGCTCGGCTCATCCGGGCCTCCTGTAGCCAGGCAGGATGGGGGTCAGGGCCCCTGTCTCCTAAGGAGCCAGGTCTCTGCCAGTCCCTCCCTGAGCATCCCATGGTGCCTCCACCCAGGGAGTGCAGGTGCATCCCCTTCCTGCTCCCCAGGGCAGGCACATGGATCCCTTGCACCCTGCTAAGTGCAAACATGAGGTAAAGGCCAGCGCCATGAGGAGGAGGGACAAACCTTGGCAAGCCCAGGGACGAGTGCCCAGGCCTGTCTCTAGCACCCTCCATCAGTCCCAGCCTTGGGCTGTGGACATACCTGGTGTACAGCCCCCAGCTTCTCTGCAGCGCTGGTTGCCCGCTCAACAGCTGCTGACAGCACGGCCAGGTTGTGCTGCAGCTGCTCCAGAGTCTCCTTGCAGCCTGCATTGGCACAGGATCGGCCCAGCCTCTGTAGGGGGAAAGGATGCAGCCGCTGGAACTGGTACTTTGAGTTGTCCAAACCCCTCTGGGATTGGATGTTCTCGGCACGTGCCAGCTCCCTGCCCTTGTGCCCACCTACCTCCAGGGCAGCTCGGCACTGCCCCAGCTCCTCCTGGATGTTTTCCTCTGCTGCATCCCGTGCCCGTTTCTCTACCTCCACCCGTTGCTGCAGGGTGAACATGTCGCAGCGAAAAGCCAGGGCGAGGTGGGCAAAGGCTGCCTGTGGGGTGGGGAGGTGAGAGGTGGGACACGGGGGCAGAAGGGAAACCCACCAGAGCCACATGCTGCTGTCCCCAAGGCACAGACAGACCTCCCAGCGTGCCACCAAACAGGGCAGCGCTGAAGATAATTAGCACTTGGCTTGCCCCAGCACCCGTTAGGCTGGGGACAGTCCCTTGAGATGCCAACCCGAGGAGATGCATCCCCCAGGCAGCCGATAGCGCATGGAAATCTTGAGCCCTCCTGGCAAGAGCGCGCGCCGGGCAGACGCCAGCCCTCGCTGCGGGTCCCGGCTGACGGCTGAGCCTGACTCAGCCCTGGCACTCGCAGGGAAATTATTTTTATTAGCGTGGCTCCCGCCGCCTCCCCGGCTAAGGGCGCTCTTCAGCAGCTGCAGAGCACTTTGTGGGATTGCCGGGCACGCAGAGGACGGACTCATGGAAATGCAGCTGCTTCCAAATGCCAAAAGCATCTCTGGGAAAGGGTTTATAAGGTGGCTGCCAGGGGACTGCGGTGCCTGAAGCGGCAGGGCACAGCCCTGGGACTGTGAGCCAGCAAGGTGTCCGTCCTTGTGTCCCCCTTCCCCAGCCCACCCGTGGCCCCCAGCAGCCCTCACCTCCAGATCCTGCTCTGTCAAAGCCACCCTGCAGAAAGAGAAGTGCTGTCAGGCATGGAGGCATCATGGGGGCTGCATGATGAAAATGCCCTCGTTCTGCTGCCAGGGGTGCCAGCCACCATGAGAAGTGGGAAGCCAAGTGCCCATTGTGTGGACAGCAGCTCTTGTGCAATGGAAAAGGAGGAAAGTCCAGTCTCTGAGCCGTGCTTTGCCCTGGGACCCCCCTGTCCTGTAGCCCCCGGAGGGATGCAGGTGCTCACTGGTCTTACCTGTGCAAGCCAAGTCTGTCCAGCACTGAGAGCTCACCGGGGAGACTCAGCAGTGGCTCCCCCAGAGTTTCTGCATCTGCAGGAAGGCAGTGGGACCACACGGATACATGTGAGGGCTTCTCCTTGGCCTTCCCTCCTCCCTCTGCCCTCCTGTCTTAGCAGGGGGTAAGTTCCCATGTTGTGGAATCATCCCACTCCTTCTTCCAGAATCAGGGCCAAGTCTCCCCTTCCCCATGTCCCCACCAAGGGAGATGACCCCTGTCAGAACATGTTCCCATGCTTGTCCCCAGTTGCTTCAAGCCTTCCCCTAAGAGACCACAGTCAGGATGTGGGATGGGGACTCACCCACCTTCTTCAGTCCGGTCACTGTCCCCAGGGTGCACAGCCTGCTCCTGCATGGCTCTGCTTGGCTCCTGAGAGGCACAGAGGTGCTGTTGGAGCAAACCTCTCCCTGGTGCTGCACAGCATCCCGAAAAGACCAGCACAGAGGGGCTGGGGGCCCAGCTGAGCCCAAGGAACCAGGCAGGGAAGGCTCCCCCACCTGTTGGGCTCCCCTCCCTCTCTCCTCACTGACCTGCTCTGCGCTCTGCTTGCTCCCAGCCAAATCCCCTCCTGGGTGTCCCTGGGCACTGCTCATCCTGCCTGGGGACAGAGAGAGAGGTGGAAGCTGGGCAGCAGAGTCCCCTCCCCAGCCTGATACCACTTCAGGAGAGACCCCCAAAACTGCCACGGGCACTTCTGCTGCCAGGGGACATGAGCTGGCAGGTACCCCCCAAAATATCCCTGTGGGATTGAGGGAGCTGGAGCTCAGCTGGGCAGGGCAGGGGGAGGAGAACAAGGGGTGGGTTACAGCTGGTGAGGCGAATCCAGGGGATGGGGTTGGGGTCCCAGGGCTGGAAGGGGTTGCAGGCAGGTGCTGCCAGGCCAGGGGACACCCTCCTGCTGCTCAACCCACCCTTTTGACTCCACCACCCCCTGGGCTGCCCTTACCTTCATCCGGAGACTTGAGGAGCCCGGACAGCTCTGCCTGCTGCTCCCTGTGGAGGGAATCCCGAGTAAACCCTAAAGAAACTCAGGAAGCATCGGCAGCATCCCACCCCCCACGCTCCCCCAGCTCCCTCGATGGAGCTGCTCCGGACCTTGGTCCTTCCCGAGCATCCTCCACAGCCTGCTCCGTCCCTGTCCTGCTCTGCCTGCCCCGGGCGAGCTGCCCCCTCTGCTCCTGCCTCTCCTGCCGCCGCCGCAGAGCCCCACAGAGGACCCGCCGAGGCCGTTTCCAGCCAGCAGTGAGTCACCAGCTTTGCCTCAGCACTGTCTTTTTTTTTTTTTTTTTTAATTTGCTCTGCCTGCCAAGCGGACCTCGCTGCGAGCCGGCCTCTCCCAGCACCACAACAAACCCAGCCGCCGACAGAGCCCAGGCACCACCTCACAGCACCCCTATGGGGATGGCAGGCCCCCCTAAAAGTGCACTGGGGCGGGTTCACCACCCCCAAACCTTATCTTGGGTGCTAGAAGGTCTGGCAGCTCTGTGGCATCGCCGCTCGCAGGATGCTGGAGGCCACCAAGGATGGCAGGTCACCAGTGCGAGGAGACACACAGGGGCTGCTGTGCAAAGAGCCTTCTGCAGCCCACGCTGGAGCCCAGCACCCGGCTGGGAGAGGGTTTGAACCCCAAAACTTTCACCTCTGACTCTGGAAAGGGCTTTTCCCTCACCTCCTGGCAAGCCTGAGTGCAGTGGCTGCAGGAGAAGGGGGCACGGTGCCAAAACGATGCTCAGCGTCCCTTGCCTGGCACTGCCATCGCTGTCCCATCCTTGCTAGCACCACGAGAGCCGCTGGGCGAGCTTGTAGTGCACATACCTCCGAGGTGAGGGGCTGGGTCGGCAGCTTGTCCTCTGCTTCTGCCGCCGCCGGCGCCCCTGGGCCGGTCCTTCCTCCCCCTGTCCCAGCGGGGTCCCTTCGAGGGCCTTCATTTGCGGAGTGCAGAGGCTCCAGGACCAGCACACCTATGGTGAGAGACCCACATTAGCTGCGCGCAGATGGAGAACGCCTCTAAATGTTATATTTTTAAAGCGTTTTCTCGCCCAGCAGGAGCTTCGAGCTCCTCTGCTTAGCGTGGAGGCATCTGTGGGAAAAGAGGTGGGGAGGCCCGCTGTGATTCAGGAGGAGGCTGGTGGGATTTGGGCGGGCACGGAGCAAGGCAAATAAGAAATTCAATAGAAGCCTCATTTCTTGGCAGTGCTGAGGGTGGGCTTTCCAGCTTGCCACCCCCATTTCCTTCCCCCAGGCCAATCCTCATTTTGGGCTTGTGATGTGGGTCAGCTTCGTGGGGGGAGGTAAATTTGCACCCACCAGACACTGCGAGCACCCAGCGCAGAGTGGCAGCAACCCCCCTGTTCTCCAGGCTGCAGACAGGGCAATGCCTGAGCTCCCAGAGAGACAAATAGAAAAGATTTTCAAATCTAAAGGAGCTTCGACGACTCATTCCAGCTGTTTTGCGATGTTTAAAGAATCACAGATGCAGAAAGTCCACAGAGCCGCTCCCAGCCCAGGGTAAAGTCGCTGTGCACAGGGGGCTGCCCCACGGTGACTCCTCACAGCCTGTGCATAGACATGCAGGTATAGGACAGAAGCAGAATTTTTTGTCCAGGACAGGAAATGCAGGACAGATCTAAGGGGACAGAGAGCAGGGGCTGCTTGAAGCCCCATGCCTGTGCAAAGCGTTGGCCAAGCACAGTCTGGGTCACCCCTGCACCAAGCAGGGCCAGCACCCAGCTCGCAGAGCCTGTTCAGCTCTGATGAAGGTGTAAAAAGCGACACTTGGCACTTGTAAAAGCCGGCCCTTTTCACACCTATAGGGTGGGAATTGTCGCTGACACCTCCACCCAGGGGCTCAGGCGCCCCCAGCCAGCAGAGATCAGCCAAACTCATCACACCAGCGAGCATCAGAGTCCTCTGGAGGGCTGGTCCCTGCTGCAAAGCGCCCAATCCATCACAGCCGCAGCAGACCCTGCAGGCTGCTGCTTTCCCACAGCTCTGACAGCCTCACAGACACTCGCTCCTTATCTTTGTGTTACAGATGGAAAAGACACGAGGCACGCAGCTGGTTTAGCATAAGGAACCCCCTGAGATGCCAGACCTGGCGCTTTCCCTCAACTCGGCGACGACCAAACGCTCCCCGGCTCATCATTACCTGCCTGAACTCCTCTCCAGCGGCCACCCAGCCCGGACCCGGCACTCAGCTCTGCTGGGCCCCCATCAGCCCGGGAGGGGGGCCAGGGGACACGGCGTGGCCGGCAGTCGGTGGGTCGGGGGTGCCGGGGTCCCGCACGGCGCTCGCTGCCGGCGGCGGAGCCTCCCCGCGGGGCAGAGCGACCGCATCTGCGGCAGACGGAGCTGCCGGGGACGAGCCCGACGAGAGAAGGCCTTTAAAGGAGATGCATGAGAGCGGCTGGGAGCTCCCCGCGCGGGCCAGGGCGGGCAGAGTGGTCTGCAGGTGGCCAGGAAACCTCTGCTTTTGGTGCGGGTGCTGAGCCCGCACCCGCGCTGAGGAGGTGACGGAGCTGGGAAAGACCAGGACTGCTCCCCCCGTGCCCGGTGTCTGCGGAGCGGAGCAGAGCCGAGCCTCAGCGTCTCCCTGGCAGGAGGCTCGGGCCAGGGTGGTGGCAGTCAGGAGAGATGGGGGAGCCCCCCGTGCTTTCACAGCACCAGGGGCTCAGCACCAGGCTAAACCACGATGGCTGATGAGGAGTCCCTGTAGCATCTTACCTGGTGATGCAGGGAAGTCACTCTGCCCAGGATCCCCATCCCTCCTGCCCCTCTCAGCAGACCCACTTTCCCCCCCGGCCATCACCCCATTGCCCCATCCCCGGCCCAATCCCTCTGCTCAAATCCATCTCTAAAGCCGCTTTCTTCCCCTAATGAGCTTACAGGGAGTCGGGCTCCATGTCCAGGACTACCAGGAGGCAGCTGCTGGTGCCCTCCCACGCCCAGGACCCCAGCAGACCCCCCCTTATGGGGTCTGCAGACCTCATAAGCTCTAAGAGGGCAAACAGCATCTCCCAGTGCGGGGGCAGGACTGGCCCACGCTCTGACCCACCGGCCAGAGTGAGCCCAGACCACAGCCCCAGGGGTTACAAAACAAGGGGAGTGCAGAATGGACACTCTGCAGAGCCCCAGCTTCTCTCCCAGGAGTGGCACCAGGCAGCAGATCAGGCTCCATGGCCTCTGTTCTGGTGTCCTGGCAGGCCCAGCTGCTCCTGGGGGACACAGAACTAAGGACATCATTACACTGGTGCCTCTATTCCCTGCCACACTCAGGGGAGGGTTAACGAGACAATGCCCCTGTTCACAAACCATCCCGTTCAAAGAGCCTCTAAAAGCATTTGCTAAAAGCACGCAGGCATTTTTAGGCATTCTTATTTTTAACCTGGGAGCAGCTAAATCGTGACTGCAGTCTAGGTATCACAGAGCCTCAAACAAGGAAAAGCAGCCCAGTTCCCCTCACACAGACCTGTTCAGCAGGGAGGAACAAGGCCCTGCTGGGAGATCTCCAGCCCAGGGGATGAGTGGCAGCACGTGGCTGCAGGCTCTGGCTTTGTCCCCCGTCCTCCTTCCAGAGAGGTCCCTCACAGCAGCTACGGCGACAGCGTCTTCCAGGGTGCCTGAAGCTGAGCTGAGCTTGCAGCTCAGATCACAGAGAGTGTGGTCATCTGGATTATCCACTTCTTGGAAGAAAGCTGCTCAGACTGACATTGATTGCTACCACTGATGCAGCAAGCATGATTTACAGGTCTGTGCAAGGGCCCAACCACAAAACAGCGTCCCAGCCCTCCCTTAAACTCACCTTTCTGTGGCCCTGGCTTCCCCAGCTGATGGGGACCTGGCAGCCACCAGGCTACCCAAGAGAGAACACCATTCTTGTTTTATGATTAAAAGGTTATTGGCAAAAAAAAAAATCCCAAACAGATGAGAAGGAAAATTGCTCTTTTTATTCAGTTTTAAATCCCAAGTCAAAAATATAAATATTGCTGAGCATCCCCCAAGCAGTTCAGCCTCACATTTGGGTATCACAGCCCTCAGGTTTCCAGGCAGAACTGCATCAGCATGTTGGGGATTACACACATGAGATTAACAGGGGTTAACACGCAGTTACCTCTGGGAGAAGTGGGGTGACCCCCAGCACTGCTGCAAGAGGGGACAGAGCAACAACCTGGAGCTCCTGTTTGGAGAGGGGAAGCTGCATGGGGGATGGATATGGACCATTTTCAGGGAAGCCACTGAGTTTCAGCCCTTTCCAACAAGGTGCTGCATGGCCCAAGGCTCCTACGTGGCCCTGATGTCTGGTGTTTAATGTCCATGGACCCCACACCTCTGCTCACCCCAAAGAGGTTCTCTACTGCCTGATCACAGCCCCACGAAGGCACTTGGGGAGTGGAGGAATCATCTTGTCATGAAACTGGTTCAAAAATCCCTGTGGAAGGTGTGGAGGCAGCAGAGTGGACAAACAACCCATGCAATTGCATATGATGGATTTCCTTAAAAAAAACCCTGAGAACTACAAGGCCAAAAAGGGAATTCCCCTCTGCACCATGAAGTAAAACTCTACAAACAGAGGAGGAAGCAGGTAAGGAACCACTGCCAAGTATCACAAGTAAACTGGCTGAAAATCACATGCTGCCTTCCACCTCCAGCCCGGGAAAGGTCTTGGACAAAGCTTCAGAACCATTCCCTTCACCCACAGCGCTATTAAATCAGGACAAGGACAGAGCCAGTCCTGGCACTCCTGCCACCCTTGGCCAAGGTTCTGCTGAACTGTAAAATCTGACTGATGTTTTATGCTGCATCCACCTCTCTGCACTGCTCAGGATGGATTTTAAAGTTCTTGAAAGGGTCAGGAGGAGTCAAAAGCAAAGTTTTGTGCACAGATGCTGCCAGCCTCCACATAAACAAGCAGTCTTCCACCTGCATGAGCAGTGTCCCCAATCCTCCTTACGTGACTGTTACCTGGAGGTATACCTCAGAGGAACCCACAGCTGATAAGCTGCAGCCAGGAGCAAAATCAGGGCTAAGAAGGCTCCTTCCAGAAGCCCGTGGCCATCTCCATGTGACCGACAGCCATGGCCAGACAGAGCACTGGGGACAATGACACTGAGGTCACTTGGTAGAAGCTCTGCAGGGAAACTGCAAAGATCAGAGCCTGCTACCTAATAAAGCCACAAGAGCACGCTTAGACCTTGATGATCATGGCACAATTTCTATTTATGTCGTGTTTTGGGCAGCCCTACAATAGCTTCACTATACTCAGCCACTAACTCACTGGAATGCAAACACATCAACAATCTGGCTCCCTGGAGGTTTCTGTCCTCCAGCTAATGTGGACTTTGAAGCCTCATCAGTCCACTGTCACCTAAAATAGCTTAAGAGATTCTTATATAAAGATATTTGTGCTCTCAGCCTTAGGAGCGTCACCTAATGCTTCAGAGTTTCCTTCCTCTGGCTGGGATCTAAACATTAACCAGCAAACCTGAGGCAGTCACATGTCACACCTGCACATTATAATTTTCCTTCTCCCTTTGTAGATGTTTATAGATTTTTAAATAGCTCCTGAAGTACACAATGCTTCAACACCTCCATTGAAACTCCAGCTCTGCCTCTCCGAGTCTCCACTCTCTGCCATCCTTTTCTTCCCAGTTCTCAGACCAGGAGGTGCCTAGATGAGGTTTCCAGTGGGTACTGTCAAGAATACAGGATAGAACTTTGAGCACAGTCATGCTATGCAAGCACTTCCTATTAGGGCACTGAGAAGTGTCATCATCACCAGAAATGTGTCACACACAGCAGGGCCCCTAGCAGGCCTGGCAAACGGGAAAGAAAGGTGGATTTAAAGCAGAACATTCAAGTTTTCCAGTTAAACTCAGCTGGAATTAAGCTAAATCCACTCTCCTGCACCCAGAGATCTGTAAATCCCAGGAGATCAGATACACAAAGCAGCAGCCCAGCCTGCATCACTCTGAAACTGGCTTGGCTGCTGGGGAGGAATGTGGACGTGCACAGAGCTCGTGCCTTGGAATGAGCTGAGGTAAAATCAAGATAGTGAATAAAGTCCAGAATTATCAACTTCATGCAGCCTCAAATCAGTGTCTGTCCTGGTTCAGCAATGTGTTTTGGGCAGTAAGAACTCAGGAAGTCCGTCATGGGTTGTGTCCTTCCTGGCCCCTACAGCCCTGCCCTGCTTCCATCACAAGAGGGCCTGGTCACCTTGTTGAGCGTGGCAGGTCTGAGGGAGAACAGACACAGAAATGCCTGGAAACACATTAATTGTTCAACCAAGACACCTGTGAGCCCCAAGGAGCGTGGGGGGCTGGGATGGCACTGCCCAGCAAGAGCCTCCTCACACCAGGTGCTGCCCTGGGTGCTCTGCAGGGAACAGACCTCACTCACAAGGTCCCACCTCACCAGGGGGAGCCCAGTGAGGGCTGGGCTGTGGCTGCTGCTGTGCACTGAGTGTCCTCCATGCAGGGAAGCTGTCGCTTCAAGATTCCTTTTGGTGATCACCTGAGAAAAGACAGAAATCAAGAGGAGGAAAGCCACTGCCATGCACGCTACGGCACAGCTCTCTGACACAGCTCTGGCACGGCAGCCGTGGCACCTTCTGCACCCTCGGGTGCCCAGGGTGCAGAGTGTGCCATCCCCCACCACAGGGACCCCTGTTCCCACCTCACCTGGCCCCTTCCAGCACAGCCTGCAGTGATTTCTTCAGCGCTGCATTGCTCCGATCCAGGACAGCAGCCAGACTGCTCCGGTGAGCTGGGGTGACCTGGGATGGAGGCAGCACGAGCTCAGGGTGCTGCCCTGCCAGGAACCCACCTGAGACCTCTGGGCTGGGTCCCAGGAGCTGCAGGACTCGAGTCTGGCCTCGCTCACCTGGCTCTGATACGCCGTGAGCACAGCCATCACCAGCTTGGCATAGTTGAGTGATGTGGCAAAGGCTGGGGCCTGCTGGCACAGAGTGAGGACCAGGAGATCCAAGAGCTCAGGGGGCAGCACCTCCTGGAAAAGACCCAGGAGCAGGGAGAAGAGCGGGTCCTTGCTCCAGCACTGCTGGAGTCATCGAGGAAACCAGTGGGACAAGGTGGGCCCCTCACCTGCCGCCCCAGCACAGCCTGCAGCACTGGCAGGAGTTTCTCTGACAAAGGCACCTCCAAGACTTGGCTGGAAGGACAGTGAAGAGGAAAGGTGCTGCCCCATGGCCTTGCTGGTGCTCCCAAATGGCTGGGGCCAGATGGACCCAGCTGGGCAGGCGTGAGGCCAAAGCAGAGCTGTTGACCCTGTAACCCCCTACCTCAGCACCAGCTGCACTGAGCGTGGCTCCAGGCACTCCTCCACGAGCTCACACATCAGCTTGGTCTGCTCAGCACCTGCAAGGGCAAAGTAGTGGGGGGAGAGCCTCCAGAGGCTGCCAAATCCATGGGGATGTGCCTGGCCCTTCCAGGCACCCTTTCACACAGGTGTATGACCCAGTCAGGACAGGCAGAAACCACACAGTGCCTCCTTCTACTGTGCAGGATAATCCTCCTTCCTTTGCCCAGCTGCAGCAAGGGTTTCAACATCACCAGTCTCTGAGAAAAGGGGATGCTACTGTGGCAGGGGTTCACCCTCTCCTCACGCCAGCAGAGCCACCCCAGGGCAGTTCTGGCCCAAGCATTAGGAGCTGTCAGGAGCCCTCTAATCATGGACGTATGGGAGTTGTGTTTGGGAAAAATTAAGCCAGAAGCCAGCCTAGCCAACCCTCCCACTCCATCTCAGGCATCTGTAAATGCCACCTCCCATCCCAACACCCAAGTGTTCACCTGCCCAGAAAAAAACAGCCCCATGCCTCCATGGTTCCTAACACACGTTCCACAAACGCCTCCCAGGAGACAGCACTCTGCAGCTGGGGTCTCTCTCCAGCTCCCAGAAGCAGCCACACCTCCCATAAACCCACCACACCTTCCCCTGGCTCCTGCAGCACCGCAGCCACCAGCACGTGGCAGAAGGGATGGGAATACTTGGAGCAAAACGCAGTGAGGGCAGCCATGAGGTGTCGGGAAGGCGGCTGGGTGAGGGACAAGACCTAGGGACGGAAAAGGCAGGAGGTGGGGACAGTGCAGAGGGAAATGGGGAGCAGGAAACCTCAGCTGGCCTGGCACGTACTCGCCTGAGGAAGAGCTGCTCTGCCAGGATGGCTGCACTGGTGTAGCTGAGGTCGGGGGTCAGAGCCAGCAGCCAGCTGCAGAAACGCACCAGGAAGGGCTCTGGGCACGTGGAGAGCTGGAGGAAGGAGCACAGCCCCTGGAGCTGGGGATGGCAGAGGGGAAGGGACATTAGGGACAGCAGCAGGCCCCCCTGCAGTGGCTGCAGCAGGGGTGCTGGGGCTCACCTGGCTGGGGGAGCAGCTGTTCAGGATGCTCAGCTCGGGTGGGGTGCGCAGCTCGGAGTGCTGGAGGGAAACACAGCCCTGAGTAATGCACCAAATAAACCAACCCACAAAATATGGCTCCAGGGCTTTTCCCTTCCCGCTGTGTCTGTCAGCGTGGAGCCCACAGGCAGCCTCTCACACCTGCAAGGTGCAGGCAGGTGCTGGTATCCCAGCCCAGAGGAAGTGACAACAGAGCTTTTTACCCCTGTCCAGCTGGCCCTGTAAAATCCACCCCTTTTCCACCCCTTCCAAGGCCCTGGCATCAGCCTGTTTAGAGCATCAGCTCCAGGAGAAAGACAAACAACCACTTACACTAGACTCCTGCAGCAGCAGCATTTTCAGCCTCTGTCCATGCATCTGAGGGAAATGAGATGAAGGAATGGGAATCAGCCTTTAAAGGCTCACTGGCTGGAAAGGGACAGCAAACCCTACCCAGTACCTGGACAAAGGACTGGACCTCCACTGCCAGCTCTGTCTGGGAAATTTTCCTGAGCTCTCCAACTGCATCCTGCTGGGAGCTGTCTGGAGCAGCCTGATCTGTGCTCTGAGCAGATGTGTCCCCTGAAGGCTCCTTGGGCACCTCCTCTTCCACCCCTGCCATATCCCCACATTCCTGGGGCCCCGGGGGCTCAAATGCTTCCTCCTCCAGCAACAACCTCTTCCCCTCTCTCTCATCGTCCAGCTCCAGGCTCTCCTCCAACACTTTCTTGCACTTCCCACCTTGAGACACAGAATCAGGGGCACCAGGCTGCTTGCTGAAGCACCAGTTCAATTTTCTTTGCCCCTCTGGTTTCTTCTGGGCAATTTTCTGGCACAGGCCCCTAAGCTGCTGCTGGCACGTGGAAGACAGGGGAGTGGGAGGTGGGAAGCCCTCCTCTGCTCTTTGATCCTGCCGGAGAAGATCCCCCAGTGCCTGCACCCAGGGGTCCACGTGGGAATCTTGCTCCAAGGCCTGGAGCAGCCGGTCAAGGCAGTCCCCTGGCACTGCATCCCGCACCACGAGGAGCAGGGAGAAGAGGTTTCTCTGGCACAGAACGGGCAGCAGCAGCAGACGTGGCTTGCTGGGTAAGGGGAGAAAAGGAGAGGTAACTCGTCAGAGCAAATCCCCATGTCCTGACTCCAACCTGCCCCGTGGAGCAGTCTCACAGCACTAGTAGGGAGCAAGAGGCACCTAATGCCTTCGCCAGCTTTTGCAGACGCAAGCTGGGACACCGGTGGGTCGCTGCTACGATCCCACCTTCACCTACAGACTGCTGCACCGGGGGAAGCGAGCACGCTCTCCCAAACCGCGCACCTGACACCCAAACCTCCCGCAGAACACCGAGCTTTAGAAACGCGCCCGACTCACACAGCCAGGGTGTCCCGCGGCCCCTCCAGCGCGGGCTCCTCGGCGCACACGGCCGCGGTGAGAGCCTGCCAGGGGAACGCCTGTCCCGGTCCCTCGTGGGGCTGGCCCCGCTGCAGCACCCGCAGCGCAGCCATGGCCCCGCCGGGGCCGGAGGACAGAGCGTGGAGCAGGAGGCGGCACGGCCGGGGGCAGCTCTGCAGCCAGGGCGGGCACCGGGGCTCCATCGCTGCGGCGGGGGCTGCCCAGACACGGAGAGACCGGA
>VZTN01021330.1:79776-165979 GCA_013400515.1 Erpornis zantholeuca | reverse complement strand
ACACAGGGAATGGACATCTGCTAAGGCTTTTGAATCGTCCTTGATTTCCAATTTCTGTGGAACAACAGTCCATGAAGTAATCTCCAGGCCCAGGCACTTCCAAAGTGGCATCCTCCAAACCTTGCTTTCCTGCAGTTGGAATCCAGCAGAGGTTAAAACATTAACCACTAGGTCAAGTGTGTGTTGGAGTATGTTGTCACTGGGGGAACACACAAGCACGTCATCCATGTAATATAGAATGACAGCTTCCCTTTTCTGGGTGTGCACAGGGGACAGCAATGGAGCTATGTACTGCTGACAGACTGCAGGGCTGCACTTTAAACCCTGCAGCAAGACTTTCCAATTGTATTGCTTCACTGGGGCTTCCCTGTTGATGGTAGGAACCGAGAAGGCAAACCATGGGGCATCCTCTGGGTGTAGGGGAATATGGCAAAAACAGTCCTTGATGTCCAGGACAGCCAATTCCCAATTTTGGGGAAGAATCGCTGGGGAAGGCATGCCAGGTTGGAGAGACCCCATGTCCTCAATCACTTCATTTATTTCTCTGAGGTCATGAAGGAGCCACTACTTATTATTCCCTGGCTTTTGTATCACAAAGACCGGGCAATTCCAAGGGCTGGCTGTCTCCTCTATGTGACCTTTGGCCAATGGCTCTTCTACGAGCTCTTCTAGCACCCACAACTTCTCTTCACTTAGCAGCCACTGGGGGATCCATTTTGGGCTGTCATCTAGCCACATTAACTTGTGGATCAGGTGCTCTACAGTGGCCACCTCTAAAAATCCTGGGGCATCTTTGGTATTACCAGTTTTACTCCCCATTGTGACATGGTATCCCTTCCGCACAAGGGAGCCTTGTAGTTGGAAACAAACAGACAGGTATTGGCCAATTTCCCGTCCAGGCCTTCTATTTGCACAATGCTTTTTGAGACCTTTGCCAATGTAACTCCTCCTATACCTTGAGGTTTGCCAGCCACGGGTTGCAGTTCCCAATGTGATGGCCACATCCTTTCAAATCATACAATTGTCACATCTGTCCCCATGCCAAGCAACCCATTTGCATGGAGATGGTCTGTCCCATGTGTTAGGTTGCATCCCATGATGGGTTTTTCCTCGCCAACCACTTCTGCCAGTAGACACCTGGTGCTTTGTCATCTACTGGTACCCCTGCTGGAATGGGAATGGCCTGGGCGATGGTTTGCCCTTTGGCTAGACAGAAGGGTGGCTGAGGACAGCACGGCAGGAGAGAGAGGCTATGTATGTCTCCCTTGATGGTCATGAGAGCCACCTCAATCTCCATGGGTGTGTGTGTGGTGTCCCCAGTAACAAAATACTCACTGTCCCTTCCTCTATGTGTCAGATCCTGTGAGTCCTCCATCAGGTCCACTCTAATGGTTGTCCACTGGGCAGATCTGAAATGAAAAGCTTTGGTGGTCACAAGCCTGAAGCATTTGTGAGGCTGCCAGTTCTCATTTGGCAACCATTCATGCTCCCCTGCCCCCTGCTTCCCTCCCTCCCCCTTTGCTGTTAAGAGAGAGGCTTCCCCCCTTTAGAGTCCACCCCATTTTTGTCCTTGCATGGGAGCCTGTGCTCCAGTCTTAGTTTATTTGACTGTCTTTCTGATTCTGCCTCTGTTGGTTGAGAGGGCAGTCTCTAGTGAAATGTCCAGGCTTTTTACATCAGTGACAGACAACATGCTGGAGCTGCTCTGGAGACATCTGTTGCCTGTTCACTCCCGAGGCTGCAGCTGCTACAGTCCTTGCGTTTGTTGGCTTTTGCTTGGACTCCAGTGCACTGAACTGGTCTGCTTTCCTGGCACATTCTTGTATCATTTGTGTCAGCGTGGGTGGGGGGTTGTCAGGTAGACTCAGGATAGCTCTACAGCACACCTCGTTGGCATTTGTTTGAGCCATCTCTTTGATTATCTCTGTCTGCGTGGCTGGGTTGGATATCTGTCTCTCGATCTGCACACACAAACGATCTACAAACAGCAAGAGATTCTCAGAAGGATAATGTATAATGTTCATATAGCCACCTGTAGTTTGACCTATTGGTAATTGGTAAAAAACCTTTCCCGCAGCTCCAGAGATCCTATCCACAATGAATTTGGAAAGTACTCTGGCCTGTTCTTCTGCCATGAGGGTTAACATACTGCCCCTCACCACACAGGTGTGCCAGGGTAATTTCATTCCCATCCCCGTCTCTTGCACCCTGGGCGCTTTCCTTAAGCTCCTCCAGGAGTCCCATCAAAGATCTCTTCCAGGTGCTTTCCCACAGATCAAACTCTGAGGGGGTCAGGAGGCACCTAAAAGATCTTTGAGGTTGGTTGGGACAAATTCAAATGATGCTAATGTGGCTGTCATCATGCCTTTAAACATTTCACTGTCCCTTCCAAACTCCTTTTGGGCTTTACACATCTTTTTGCTGTTACAGGAGAAAGGTTGGTACACCCTAACTACCCCTCCTTTACCAGTAAATGTAATAGGAGCAGCTAGGGTTATTGTTCCTTTAATCTCTCCTGCCTCTGCCCCACCCCTGTGGAAGCCCTCAGGGGGACCTATGCCCTCGGGGGAAATGGGCAGGGCTCCTCCCATGCTGTGGGAACCAGGTGAGGTCCCACCCACCCCTGGGCAGGGGTCCCACCTCCCCACCCCTTGGCCCCACCACCCTGGGGCACGGCCGGGGGCTGTGGGAAACAGGAACAGGAAAGGGTTTGGGGTTGCAGAATGATGTCATGCAAGGCAGGGACATGCAGGAGGAGGATGGAGAGTAACATGGCAGAGTGGCCATGTGCTCACCGGCCATGTGCTCACCGCAGCCATCTTCTGGCCCAGCCACCCGCTTACCAGGCACACAGCAGCAACCAGTTTGGGTATGGGGAGGGGATTTTCTAAAACCAACAGGGCATGAAAGTTGAGGAGAAAAAGTTGGGGAAGAAGGGTACAGGGAAAAATCTGTCAGCCTGCGCACTGCCGACAGAGACAGGGTACTGGGCGAGAGCAGGAGACCAGGGCAACTATGGCTTTGCCCAGCACCTTGCTCATTTTGGGAGGTCTTGTGCACCACTCCCAGTTTCAGGGCTGAGGGAAGGGAAGTGGGGGTTGGGGGAGCCTCAGGAAGGGTTTTTTTCTGTGGCTGTCCTTCCATTTCCCTCTTAACTATTTCTTTTCAAATTAAAAGAAATATGGAGGAGAAATTTGGAAGCTGTTTTATCTCCCTGTTCAACTTTAGAGGTCAGAGGGCCTCCTATTTTATCCCAAGCCGTAACAGAATATACATTGCACTCTGTGAACTGAGGTAAATGCGGGAACAACCACCAGACAAATGTTTTTAACCATCCTTTGGAAACTTTGCTATTTCCACTACGTAAAAGGTTAAAACTAGGGTATAAAAGCCTTTCTGTTGCACAGAGAGATGTGAGCCCATGATAAAAGCAATCCACACAAAGAATCTACCTTTACTACAGCCAGACACAGTCAGTTCAGGGAACAAAATCGCGATCTTTTGCTCTCCCTTCCCCCAGCCGGGGGAAAGCAGCTGAGACTGCTCCGGGGTGTGCACCCTGTGCCATAAAGGCACGCTGCTCGGAGACACTTGGCACTTGCCACAGCTTATGCACCTTGGGAATCCCAGGCACTAAGAAAGCCATTAAAATGGATGTGAGCAGTCATGGGGACACTTGGCACTTGTCACAACTTTTGCAGGATGGCCCAGTGCACCCCCGTCCCCGGCAGAGAAGGGAATTCCTGCACCATTAATCTGCATCAGGAATAACAGGAATTGTTTGCAAACCAAGGAAGCTCAATGAGTATTTAGCAGTGAGATCTTCCCGTGCCTTGCAGGTGGTCCCAGCCCCACATGGGGCTCCTCTGCAGGGCACCCAATGCCACCAAGCTTGGGCAAGCTCGGGGATGCTGCTGCCGCGTGCTGCTGGGGCTGCGTTGGCCGGGAACCACCCAGACCTAAGCACCGCGGGCTGAAAACCCCACTGCACCCAGACAAAGCGCTTTCGCAGCAGCAAACTCACAGGGAGGGAGCCAGGCTGTGCCACGTGGAGCTGTTGCCGTGCCTGGGAGCCACAGGACACATTAGGTACCCCCACAAGCCCATTTCACACTGCAAACCTTGCGGCACCACTCCCGCCTTTCCCCGCGGGTGATACTCACCCCTCCCTGGTTCTGACTGGCTGGATTTGTTGTAGTAAAGTTCACCTTCACAACTGATGTACTAGTTTGAAATCAAACCAGTGGGAGATCACAAGTCAGAATTATAATTTAATGGGAGAAAATTAAAAGAAATAAATAAATGCAGTAATACAAGGATACTGACAAAGTCAGAAATACAACCTGACACTCTATGGTGGTGGCAGTCCAAGCGAAGCAGTTCTGTTAACGTGGTGATCCTGTAGAAAGAAAGGTCTGAAAGTCCAAGAGTAGCTTTTTTCCTCTGGGAGTCCAGTAGGCAAGTGCTGCTGTGGTGTTCAGAATCTCAGCTTATATCCATGATGGAATAGTTGGTTCCTCCCTCTGGGCAGAGCATCTCACAATGGGATGGTGAGTCATGAGATAAGGCACTGATGGGCCATTAACAGGAGGTAGTCCAGAGGGGAGTTATCTCTGAGTCATGGGACCAGGCACTGATGGCCCATTAACAGCAGATAGCCCAGGGGGAGCAGGCAAGCTGTTCCAACAGCTCATGAAGATGGTAACAGAATATACTTCAACCCAGGACAACTGACCTGCCGCGGGCTAGAGGCAGGCTGCCGGCTTCATCCACAAAGGCAGTGCCCTGAAAAAAACAAC
The DNA here is from genome assembly GCA_013400515.1 of Erpornis zantholeuca. Lineage (NCBI taxonomy): Eukaryota > Metazoa > Chordata > Aves > Passeriformes > Timaliidae > Erpornis > Erpornis zantholeuca. The sequence goes on along the minus strand of VZTN01021330.1, from coordinate 161,180 downwards.
GAGATGCCCAGTGGCAGCTAACGATCCAAAAAGCCTTTCAAGATCCACACGTGGGATCTACAGCTCCCTCGTGGGGTCTCAGATCAAACTGGGAGGCACCACGTTGGGCGCCAGCTGTCGCGTTTGCTTTTCCCCACGGAGCTCGGTTCCAGCTAGCTCAGGACCCTGGGGGAATGCAGTACGATATGAACAAAGGCAAAAGACAAAAGGCACTCTTTTCCTCAGGACCATGGTCCAGTAGCCTTTAATAGAACCAGTTCCAGGAGGAAAAAGAGACCAAGGGAAGGTTCCCGCTGGGTTTTAAACTCCCAGGATGGGAGGGGAGGGAGAGGGACCACAGCCAATGGGACACAGCTGATGTAGGGTACAGGGGGAGGGATATCAGGGACAAACCATCCTCATGTGGGAAACAGAACATACCATGTACAGTGCAAATAAAACCTCACCACATTAGTGCAATGCAACATCTCATCTCTGACTCCAGACTTCCCAGATGGGGGAGATATGCTACACCTCAGCTGACAGACAAAAGTGAAAGATTTCTCACTCCCCTTGAATCATGGAATTATTAAAGCTGGAAAACACCTCCAGGATCATCGAGACCAACCAAGATCATCCCAGAAGACAGAGTCTTGGACAGTCTGAAGGGATAAGCTGAATTTGTCCATTGTGGAAGCATGGTCCCACCCCAGGGGTTTTTCCCACTCAAATCTCCATTCTTTCCTGCTATGCCTCAAAGTCCCTCAAAGCCTCACCAACCCTTCCACATGGCAGAAGAAATGGAAACTGATCCATCTTCTTCTCCTGTCCAGGGGGAGGTGATAACACAGGGACGGCCAGAGGCACCCCCAGGGCAGAGGCACCACTGTCACCCCAGCTCAGTCTGTGACCCTGACAGAGCAACAGCTGAAGGAGGCTGCGAGGACTCCTCCAGGAACCATCCCATCCCTGCAAATGAGAACTTTCCCAGCTCTGGCCTCCATACCTTCACGCTCAGCTGCTCCACACACCTGCAATTTCCAGCGGTCCCTGTCCCAGAGGGTGTCACCTCCGCTGAGCCAGGACCCCAGCACAACCCCAGCAGCACACAAGGATGCCCCAGGGGAAGGGCTGTCCTGAAAACTGTGCACACCCCAAAAGTGCAGTTTGGGAATCACTCCAAAAAGCAGAAGGGACCTGGGGAAAGTTTTTGAGAGTAAAAATTTGGAAAAAAAGAAAAATCCTTAAAAACAGGCAGTTTCCCAATAGGAATTGCAGAGGGTATTCTTCAAAAAGCTGCCTCTGGTGCAAGGGAGACTCAGATCTAAGATCTCACATAATTTAAAGTGTTTCTCTCCAGCAGCTGTCCTGGTGAGCCTGCATGATGAGTCCCACCCCGGACCCAAGACACATTATGATTATGAGGATTTTTTAATCATTATCATTAATTTGTTAAAACTATTATGACACATGCTGGTTCCCAGCCAGCACTTTTCAAATGAAGGATGTTTTGGCAGGAAGTTCTTGACTGGCTTATGCACCTTGGGAATCCCAGGCACTAAGAAAGCCATTAAAATGGATGTGAGCAGTCATGGGGACACTTGGCACTTGTCACAGCTTTTGCAGGATGGCCCAGTGCACCCCACGTCCCCGGCAGAGAAGGGAATTCCTGCACCATTAATCTGCATCAGGAATAACAGGAATTGTTTGCAAACCAAGGAAGCTCAATGAGTATTTAGCAGTGAGATCTTCCCGTGCCTTGCAGGTGGTCCCAGCCCCACATGGGGCTCCTCTGCAGGGCACCCAGTGCCACCAAGCCCCTCATTTCTTTTCATTGCTTTTCCCAGGCTTTGTGCAAGCTCTCTGCCAGCCTTGCTCTTCATCCCTGCCTGACATCTCCGAAGCTCTGCTCCCCAGAGCCTCCACCCTCACCTACTTGAAGTAGCTGGCACAGTCAAAAATTCCCTTCTTGTTGGTGCCCCAGCCTGGACTTGGGATAGGCAATGTAGAAAGAAACCAGCAAACAGGCACAGCAGGCACCATCCATCACTGGAGGGTTCACTCTCAAGAGCTCAGGAAGGAAAATTTATCTCCTGCATTTTGAAGTGGGGATTTCAGTCAGTGCTAAGCAAGTTTCAGCAAGAACCTCTCAAGAGAAATCAATCTCTGCCCCTTTCTATGAGCCAGATGGGTCACAAACTGACTTTATCTCAGCCCTCCCACCTCCCACATCTCTTGAGTCATCTCATCCCACCACCCCCTTCTCATCCCTACCACGCCAGCATCACGAGTGGTCTCCTCCCGACTCGCTCCCTGTCCCTCCTCTGCTCCTGCAGTGACCCAGCTCCCCTTCCCTTCTCTCCTTCCCTCCTCACTCACTCCCAGGGCTGCTGGCAGCTCCTCAGGCTCTCCCAGGGCTCCGTACTGGGACCTGTTCCTTTTGCCTCTCCCAGCCATTTGTCCAGGACATTCCTCAGATCCAGGCAAGCCTCACTGGCATGAGCCCCCTCAGTGCCAGGGCTGTCCCCAGGGTGTGTGTGGCGGTCCCAGGGAGCAGGGCCATCCTGTCCGTGCCCCCTCCTGGGACAGGACAAACCCTGGACAAACACTCAGGACATGGTGCATGTCTGCTGGGATACTCCTCAGCCCTCCTGCCACACCTGAATAAGCTTCTCTGCAGCTCTCCCTGAGAACAGGACACATTCCAAAGGTGTCACCCTTTGGCTGTGCAGAGGTGTCCCTGCACCCCTCTGCTCCCCTCTCATTTCCCTGGAGCATGTGGACCCACAGGTTTCTGGGGATGTGCCAACCTTCTCTGCAACCCAAAGCAGGACAATGTCCTGGGCTGCAGCTGGGACTGGGGGAAGATTTGAGGAAACGGCAAACACTGCAGGAGTTAAACTCTGCAGGTGGCTTCACTCCATAACACTTCTCTCAGGGCAGGTGAACCCACTCTGACACAGCTATTGGGCATCCAGGTGCTTCTGAAGACCATTTTAAGCTCATGTTTGTCTGGTTTACTGCAGACTCAGCCAGGCCACCACAGTGGGAGAGGAGGGGAACTCTTCCGCACTTGGTGGCCAGCAGGACAAAAAACTCTCTGCCCATTCTGTACTTTGTAGGGGCTGAGCACAAAAGGAGGCACCACCACCCTGCGGCTCTGCTGGGAATTTACCAACACTCGAGTTTTCTAAAGCTCATTTCAACCCATTTTCTTGATTATTTCAATCCAGTAATTGTTTTATTCCTAAAGGCCACTCACACCTCGGAGTGTTCTCCAAACCATCCCCTGCTGTGCACACACTCCTGAGGTCCCTGAGCCAAGCCTGGCCTCACAGTGCTCCCTGTTGGTGTCCTGGACCAACAGCAAAGTCCTGAGGAGGTCTGGCAGCATCTCTGATGCTCAGTAGTCTCTCAGCAGCACACAGCCACAGCTTAGGCAGCTCCCAGGAGTGAATAGCAGGACCCTGTAATAAAATACAGGGTATGTGAGAGCAACCCCCTTGATCCTCTGCCCCAGCTCGGGTGGGACTGGGTGCTGCTGCCATGTGCTGGGGCCCAAGGAACACCCCCGGAGCAGCACTGATTCACCCAGCCCTCCTCTGCCTTGCATTCCAACCTGTGAGGAGAGCGGGGGCGGGCAGGGCCCACACTGCACATGGGAGATGCTGCACAGCCGTGTCCAACTGTGCCTTTGGTTTGGCTCTTGTTTTCTGAGCTCTTCGAACGCCGTGGTTCCCAGGCAATCCCATGGGACTGGCAGCTCCCCTTGGCAGGGTCTGTCCGGGGGCAGGAAGGGCTGAGGGAGCTGTGCTCCGATGGGCAGAGCTGGGATGGGCAGTGGGCTGTGACAGCGGGCACATGTGTCACCATGCCGCGAGCGTGGGACTCCGAGGAGGCTCTGCCGTGGGTGAGTTTCACCTGCTGGTGCCACCTCACTGCCTTGCAAAATTCCTCCTGTCTCCTTCACCCACCAGCAACGCTCTTGGCATTGTCAGTCCTTCAGTTACACAATGTTTAAAAAGAGGAGAAGCAGCCACAGAACACAAAACTAGTGATGTAACCACAGAACCCCACTCTTCACCACTCCACAGAGCTGTGGGTGCAGCTAGCGCTGCCCCAGGGCAGCCCCACTGAAGCAGGGACCAGAGCAGGGTGCACACCTGGGCCCCCAGCCTGCAGTCCCACCTCCAGGAGCATCCCTCTGGTGAAATCAGGTACCACAGGGACCCAACCCACAAGAGAGTGCAAGCCTGGCAAGGTGTGCAGGACACGGGTGTGGAGGGGAAGCTCTTCCTGGGAAGCTCCCTGGGAAAGGTTCCCTCAGCATTGTGTGAGTGAATGGCTCAGGGGCCGTGGGTGCTCTCAGGGCCCTGGAGGCTCTCTTCAGCAAATGGTTAATTCTGAGTAACTTCCCACACTTGTGGAGATGGTTTCCATCCCTTATTTAGCACTCCCTGCCTGAAGCAGACAGCCGACAGCTGCAGCCGGCCACTTCCAAAATAAGATCCTGGCAATTTGGGGGAAAGAGGGAAAGCTTGAAAAGCCAATTTTTGCTCCTGTTTATTATCCTGAGGATGAGTGCTTAGGTTGTCCCAGCTTCCTACAGCCATTTTGTCCAGCTTATTTTTGGGCTATGGGTCCTAAATTCTCCACCTTGACTGTCTAACTTCATGAGGAAGAGCATGGCTGGGAATACCAGTGCAGAGTCCAAGCAGCAGGAATGCATCCCTGTTCCAGGTCATTAAGGGAGCAGTGCTGCTCTGCTGTGATGTCCTGCACCTCACTGAACACACTGATGTTCTCCATGTGGTTCCCAGATTCGTATCTTCATGCACAGGGTGTTACAGGTGGTCAATATCAGGTTGTTTTAAAGCATGCCAAGGTACCAAGGGGTTTGGGAACAATCCCCTGCTGGGATCAGGCTCTTCTGCCATGTTTCAAGTGAAAGGATGAGAGGAAATGACCTTAAGTTGAATGAAGGGCAGTTCAGATTAGATATAGGGAATTGGAATAAGTCACTCAGGGAGGTGGTGAAGTCACCATCTCTGGAAGTGTTCAAGAGGTGTCTGGATGTGGCTCCTGGGAGCATGGTTTGGGGGTGATTATGGCAGTTCTGGGTTGATGGCTGCACTTGGTGATCTTCAAGTTCTCTTCCAACCCTGGTGATCCTGAGATTCTGTGACATCCTAAAAGCTGAGTGGAGCACGCACCACCAGCACTGGACATTGTTTTGCTGGGTGCTTTGGGAGCTGCCCTGTGGGGCTGCCATCCCAAAGGGCAGGTCCAGCCAGGTCAGGGTCCAGCTCTGACTCGCTGTCACTGCAGCCTCCACGTGACACCGACAGCCAGGATATTACACTTGGCCCAGAACCACGCTTGGTCCCTCAGGGGGATGCTCTGCACTACACTGCTCTGTGACACTTTGGTGACTGTGGTGTGCTGCTTCTGAAGCCCCTCCTGTGCTGTTTCCATTCTTTATTATCAGCATTTAACTAATTCCAGCATTACCAAAGCAGTCTGTCAGCAAGCAAAGCCAACACATCTCCTCTCCCAGGCAAACAGCCTGGCCAGCCATTTGTTAGTCTTGTTTTACTCTTCCTTCAAATTCATCAAGGGTTTGGAAAGCTCCATATTTCTTTTCCCTGTGCCTGTAGCTGGTTCTGGCAATGGGCCAGTCCTGCAAGATCCCTCAGCAGCCTCTCTGTGCCCAAAAGGGTGCAGGACCTGGAGACAGCAGCAACATTCCAGATCCTAAAGAGGGCTCCTGAGAAGGCTGGAGAGAAACTTCCACAAAAACACACAGTGATTGGATAGGGGGGAAGTGGCTTTAAGCTAAAGGAGGGTAGATTTGGGTTAGATATTGGGAAGAAGTTGTTCCCTGGGAGGGTGGGCAGGCCCTGGCACAGGGTGCCCAGAGCAGCTGTGGCTGCCCCTGGATCCCTGGCAGTGTCCAAGGCCAGGTTGGACACTGGGGTTTGGAGCAGCCTGGGACAGTGGGAGGTGTCCCTGCCCATGGCAGGGAGCTGTGACATCCCTTCCCACCCAAACCATTCTGGGGTTCTGTCATTTCAAGATCCCAGCCCTGCCTGTGCCCTGCAGGAACTGCACAAAACCAAGGGACATTCCTCTCCCAAGTCCCAGAGGTGAACTATTCTCACTTGATGCACACCTCTGTTGCCAAAGCCTGAGGCTGAGCTCTCTGCTCAGGCTCCCAGGCCAGTTGGTGCTTCCAGTAGAAGCTGGGTTTGCTCCCAGGCTCATGTCCCTGCCTCGGCTTCCAGAACACCTGGACACCTGCTCAGGTGAAAATGTCTCGATGGCCAGAGCTACATTTAAACAACTAATCACACCCAGTGCTTTGGTTATGTGTCCAGGGCTCAGGTACCTTCCCGAAAGACATCCAGACTCACTGGAGATCCAAGCACCGAGACCTTGTTGTTCCTTTGCCTGAAATTCTGTTACACCCCTGGGAAAGCTACTGTTCCCAGACTGGTGTCCAGCATCCTCTCAAGTGCTCTGGAAGGACCTGGCACTCCCACAGCCTTGCACACACATGCACGTGTCTGTTTTACAGTGAAGAAGTTGCCAGTGTTTCAGCTCTCTGAGCAGGTCCTGGACCCTGCTGGGGAGGCAGAGACCCTGCAGCCCATGTGTGAAACCTTTCACTTACTCCTTGTGAAGAAATACAAACCTCAACTTTTGTTTCCTTTAACCTAATTAAATGAATTCCAAAGGTGCTGCTGCCTTCTCAGCAGGCTCCATCTTTTTATCTTGCAGCTGTGAAGGCAAGTTTTGCTTCTCCTCTGATGAGCACATGAGCTCTACACTTACCCCAATCTCTTGCCCTTGCTGTAGGATTGGTTCCTAAATGGAGAACACTCCTAAACTAAGAATCATTTTCTACTGCATGGATGAAGCACAGAGCCTCAGAGCATTTTCTGTGTCTTTTTGCAGGAGTATTCCTTGATTTGCTGCCCAGAGCACACAGCGTGGCTGCAGCTCTGCAGCACCTGCAGCTGCGTGTCACAAACCCAGCAATTTCCTGGGCCTGCTCAGGGGTCAGCCCACCTCAGCCCTACCTCCTGCTCAGCTTTGCTCTGCCCACCCTGCAGTAACAAATCCTTTAATTAATCACTTCGACTCTCTACAAAATTACAGTGATTTTCTAATTCGGCTGTTCCATTTCATTTTGAGAAATCTTTGACACCGAAAAGCATCGCAGTCTTTCGCAGGTGGGGAAAGAGGCTCTTTGCATTTTGGCAAATGGTTTGTTTGAAGCACAGAGTCACAGAGTTATTGAGGTTGGAAGAGACCTTCAAAATCACCTCATCCAACCATCACCCCAGCACCACCATAATCCCCCCTAACCCACATCCCCAAGTGCCACATCCAGATGTTTCTTGAACACTGCCAGGGATGGCAACTCCACCACCTCCCTGGGCAACTCATTCCAATACTTGACTGCTCTGTCACAGAAAAAAAGTTTTCTTAAATCTAATCTGAACCTCTCCTGGTGCAGTTTAAGGCCATCTCTCATCCTTTCACTTGAGACATGGCAAAAGAGCCCCACCTCACTACAAACATTTTTCAGGGAGTTGCAGAGAGCACTGAGGTCCTCCCTGAGCCTCCTCGTCTCCAGAGAAGGTTTTGTACAAGTTGTCACACTGTTCAGTGAGCATCAGGAGTTGTTCTCCTGTGACACTTATAAAATGGAATCCCAGACAGCTTTGGGTTGGACCTCAAAGCTCATCTTGTTCCACCCCTGCCATGGCAGGGACACCTCCCACTGTCCCAGGCTGCTCCCAGCCCCAATGTCCAACCTGGCCTTGGACACTGCCAGGGATCCAGGAGCAGCCACAGCTGCTCTGGGCACCCTGTGCCAGGGCCTGCCCTCCCTGCCAGGGAACAATTCCTTCCCAATATCCCATCCATCCCTGCCCTCTGGCAGTGGGAAGCCATTCCCCCTTGTCCCTCCTATAACATCTCCATCCTCCTTGTAGCCTCCCTTCAGGTACTGGAAGGCTTCAATTAGGTCCCCCAGGGCTTCTCTTGTCCATCACAAGGCTTCAGTTAAAATCCTTCTGACTGCAATACTGGAGGTGTGGACAGGGCAGGCAGAGCAGGAGGGGAGCTGTGGCCAGCAGTGCCCTCTCCTGCAGTGCCACCGCTGCCTCTTGCAGGAGCTGCACTGTCCTGTGTGAGCTGCTGTGCTGTGCAGCCCTGCAGTGCCTGCTGCACGTGGCTCTGAGTCCCTGCTGATCCTGCTCTGGCCTGGCCTGGCACCAGGAGCTGTGTCATTCATTGCCTTGGGGTTGTGTCCAGAAAAGGCAGGGAAGGTGATACCAGTGTGAGCACAGAGTGGTGCAGCTCCATCACCCACTTGGAAAAGCTGAAGGGTCACTTTGGCACCAGCTGTTGATCCACATTGTCTGGAGAGAATTAGCTCCATAAAAGCTCTGGAAGTGGGAACATGCTGTGCTTCTCCAGGGGCAAGCTGCATGTCTGGTCTGGAACACACAGGTTCACAACTGCCTTGCCAGTTTCTTGGACTCTTGGCTCTGTAATACCAAGAACCTGGCAGGCTCAGGCAGCTGTGTCAACAGACTGTGTTGTCTTTGCATTGACAGGGAAAATATGTCAGAGCAGTTGTCTGGGAGTTTGAGAAGGTGAGCAGGAAACCTTTCCTAAACAAACAGAGCAGAGGATTCAGGCTGCTCCAACAACAGGGCCAGGGACAGACGGCTGCTCACCCATCCCTGGGGATCCCATCCCCTGGGGATCCCATCACCAGGGAAGAGAAGGATCCATGCATGGCACAGGGTGGGAAAGCAGCTGCTGCTCCCACTTGTGGGATGAGTGTCAGCTCCCCAAGCACATCCCCAGCCCCACAGGGCATGAACCCCTGGGCACACAGAGTGCAGAGCTCTCAAATATCTTTCTGGTTTCTTCCCAAAACCCTGAGCCTTGGCAATACAAACTTCTACAGATGTCAAGTGCTGTTAGTGGCTGGGAAATAAAAATGGGAAATACTCCATGCCACAGCGATGGAGTCACTTGGGTTAAATTTAGTGTTTTAAGCCACTAGTTTAGCCCTCTCTCAGGTGGATCCCCAGTGCTGGACACACAGTTGTTATCCCAACTCCTCAGGCACCTCCAGCATCCCCCATCTGACCAGAGCTGGGTATCCCAGAGTGCAGAAAGAGCGCAGTGAACCCTGCTGGGAAAAGCAGGAGCCAGGGCAGAGCTGGGGATGGGATCAAGCTTCCTCCACGATGGCAGCTTTGGGATCACAGGTGTCACAGGGACAGCCAGGACTGTGTCACTGCACACCATCCACGGGCCCTGGCAGCATCTTTCTGCCTTTTCCTTGTGGTCTCGAGCTCATTCCTGGTCTGTGTACTCTGTGCAGCACTGAGGGCCAGATTCCCCTGCTCCACACCTGCTCAGCCTCTGCTTGGGCAGAGCAAGGGCCTGGGACACTCAAGAGCTCTTTGGGGACAGATGCTGCTGCTGTCCTCAAGGTCTCTGCTGTGATGTGAGACCTCTGATCCAAGGCTGGACCTCCTGTTCCCAGGGGAAGGAGCCAAAGAGAAGCAATGTGAAGCCAGTTCCCACATCCCATGTTTTCCTTATCTCCATAGGGATAAAAATTATCCATGTTGCCAGACCCCTCCTGCAGCTGAGAGCCATGGCTGGAGAACACTCTTCAGGCCAGGAAACTGCTCCTGTGTGTGGGGAAGGGAGAGGGATGGCTTTGGATTGAGAGGTCTGGTGGGAGAGGTGCACAGGAATCAGCACAAGGACAAAGCCATTCCCAAGGGGGATTAGGGAATATCTGAAGGTGGAGAGGGGATGAGAGCAGGATGGTGAGGGGATAGAGCAGGGAAGGCTGTGAGGTTTTTACTGCACAGTGATGTTGTGTCTGCCCTCAGGCTCTGTGCAGTGCATGGGCTGGGCTCTCCAGGGCCTGTGTAACCAAGCAGGATCCTTCATCCTCCGGGAAGATCTGAAACCTTTATGGAACAAAGCGAGGGATTGCGTGAGAAAAAAGTGCACTGTCATGTGGGCACCTCCCTACCCTTGCATTTCCTCCAGAATTCAGAGCTGAGCTTAATTGTGCCTTTCTCCTTGCCAGGTCCCAGTGGGAGATCCTGGGGTCAGGTTTGGAGGAGTGCTGAGCACTTGGAAATGAAGCCAACAGGAGCTGTGCTTTGAACAGGAGAAATGTAAAGAAATGTAAAGAAATGTAAAGTCCATGGAAAATCAAGCTCCAGGGATGGTGTGGGATGGGAGGAGAACATCAAAACCCAGGCTCTCACACACTGGTGCTCCTCTCTCTGCCTCAGCTCTCAAGGGAGAAAGTGCAAGGTCATTGCACAGGTGTTTCATGGAAATAAATTTGTTTGCACTTGAGAAGCATCCAGAGCCTCGATAGAAGAGTAGAGGAACCCCCAGAGGAAATGAATAATTCCGTAGTCAACAGAGGCTTTGGATGGTGTGCAGCAAATAAAGCCTGCGGCACACATTGGATGGGGAGGATTAAGGGAAATATTGAATGACTACCCAGGCATGGAATGAGTTAGGGATTCTGTGGAAAAACCACTATATGATCATGTAATTAAATACTGCATTGTAATGATCCTGCTCAAGAGGCTGGAGCTGAACACAGCCTTAATTTTGGTGCTTCCAACATTGGAAGCACTTGACTTTGAGTGTCAAGGTACTTTCAGAGTCGAGTTCTAAATGTGATCCCACAAGTAGAGAGAAGAAACCTGAATGCTCAGGCCACAGAGAGCTGAATGCTCAGGCCACAGAGAGCTGGCTGACTGCTGTCTTACAGAAGTAAACACAGGAGCACTTACTCTTATTTAAGAAAGCAAAGCAGAGAAGGGAATATGTATCAGCAGTGATTTCCAGCTTTGGAAAGCTCAGAGTTGTGATGGCTCCTAAATTAGCTCAAAAGAAATTGTTTCACTTCAAGAGGTATTGAATGTTTAAGGATTTTGTGGCCAGAGAACATTCACATCTATAAATGAGAGTATTGCATTGCCAATATGGAACTCGTCATGGCTTCACCAGGGGTTTGTGGTTTTTGCATGTGAGAAGAGTTTCCTCTGGGTCTGCTGGGTAAAAGTAAGAAATTGCAGCAGGGTGCACCTTATTGCACACAAAAGCAAGGCTTGTGTCCATAGGAGAAGGAGACAAACCAGAGCAGCTCCAGGAATGGGATGGGAGATGGATACACAGGGGGAAGGGGATCTGCAGAGCTAGCAAAGCACTCCCAGCAAGGAGAGAGGGAAAGGTCTGAAAAGTGGCAAGACAATCCTGGAATTCATGCTGAAATTGGTAAAAAAGTGGAAAAATTTAAGTCTGTTTCTTGTTATGAAAAAGCTAGAGTATTTTGTTTGGATATGTCCTGTTCTAAAATATTTTTTTACATTTTTTATGATACCAAAAAAAAGTATTTCAGAGCTGAACTGCCCCATAGTATGTGAGAAATTGGGATGCAAGAGCTGGAGCAGGACTGAGGTACCCCTGACATGAGAGACAGGAGCAGTCAGGGATGCTGCCATGGAAACTGAGCCCTGCCCAGGTGGACCAGGTAACCAGGGCTGGGCTGTGCCCTCCTGCTCCCCTGTCCACAGGCTGCTGATGGCTGTGGCATGAGCTCCAGGAAGAAGTTTCTCTGCTCTCCTGGATCACTCAGGAAGAGGAGTAAACCTCAGTGAAGGTGCAGAGGGAACCTGCTCCCTTCCACAGCAGGAGTTGTGGGAGCTAGGCCAGGCCCTGTGTCCTTCTGCCACACCTCAGTCCTGTCCCCAGTAGCCAGGGAAGTGCTTCCTGCCTGGGACTGTGCCAGGATCAGCCAGCACAGCTCCCAGGATCAGGCAGCACAGCTCCCCAGGATCAGCCAGCACAGCTCCCCAGGATCAGGGAAGCACAGCTCCCCAGGATCAGGGAAGCACAGCTCCCCAGGATAAGGCAGCACAGCTCCCCAGGATCAGGCAGCACAGCTCCCCAGGATCAGGCAGCACAGCTCCCCAGGATCAGAGAAGCACAGCTCTCCAGCCTCCATCACCCTCCAAAAAGGAGTGCAGCAGTGCAGACTCTGACAGGTTTTGTTCACTAAACTCACATTACCATTCTCGTAGGAGCCTGACCTTTATTCCTCAAATCAAATGTCAAAGATGTTTAGCAAGAGACTCAGTGAACTGCAGAGAGCTCCTGCTCTGCAGGAGGTGGCAGGAGAAGTGCTGGAGGACACAGGCCCATCACTGCATGGTGCTCATCAGGCTGCTTCCCTGGCCCCTGTTCAAAGCCACCACCAGCAGAGTCTGGCAAAGGGCTTTCTTCAAAAGGAGAAGGGTGGATTCAGACATCCCTGAAGAGCTGACAGGGTGACAAGGTGCCCTGGAAGATCTGGGAACAGCCACGTGGTCCATCTGGTCATCCTTCCCACCAGGCCTCGGCTCTGTGCTCCTGGTGTTTATATTTGAACCTTACTGCAGGGGGAGCAGGAAGTGGCCTTGGAAGAAGCCACACCTGGAGATGTGCCAGGACAGGATCTGGTTGGGCAGGCTTGGAGAAGCAGCTCCTGGGGAAATAATGGCTCACCCAGGAGGCACCATCACCTCATTGTCCCAAGAAAAGCACTGGAGAAGGTCAGGGGATCCCTGAGAGTTCATATCCTTGCCCTGGATATCTTCCCTGCAGAGCTGTCCCTCTGGGAAAGTGATATTCCCTTTATGTTTTTGGCTTTAAATACCCATATTTTTATTTCTCCAAGAGAAAGTCCAAAGTTCCCAAGCTCGACAGATGCCTCCACAGTCAGTGGCTGGAGTTATCACCTTGTTTTCTGTTAAAATGCTGTTTTGACAGGAAATTTCTGCCTGGCGTGAGCACCCGGAGGGCAACTCTGCTTTGTGAGGAGCTCTAAGCTGCTCCAAGGACTGGAGCCAGGCAGGGAGAGCTGGGGGCATTCAGCTGGAGGAAAGAAGGCTCCAGGGAGAGCTCTGAGCCCCTTCCAGGGCCTAAAGGGGCTCCAGGAGAGCTGGAGAGGGACTGGGGACAAGGCATGGAGGGACAGCACACAGGGAATGGCTTCCCAGTGCCAGAGGGCAGGGATGGATGGGATATTGGGAAGGAATTGTTCCCTGGGAGGGTGGGCAGGCCCTGGCACAGGGTGCCCAGAGCAGCTGTGGCTGCCCCTGGATCCCTGGCAGTGCCCAAGGCCAGGCTGGACATTGGGGCTGGGAGCAGCCTGGGACAGTGGGAGGTGTCCCTGCCATGGCAGGGGTGGGATGAGCTGTGATATCTCTTCCAACCCAAACCATTCCTTGATTTTGTCATTCTGTTCATTCTGAGAATGCTGCAGCAGCATGGGTGGGGCAGGGTGAGCACAGCTGTGCTTTGGGAGCGTGACCAGGGACCAGAACTGCAGTCTCCCCTCAGGTGCTTTTCTGTGCTCAGCCCACCCCCATGTCCTCTTGCTTTTCTGTTGTTCTGCAGCTCTGTGGGGTCAAAAATCAGGGACTGGACAGGCCACATTCAGCACTCAGCAGGGCTTAGCTGTGCTGCCTTCCCCTTGCTGGCAAATGAAATATGTTCAAAAACTCAGTGAAATGGAGAATTAATCCTTGATCTTCCTTGGAGTGGAGGACACCAACCTGAGAGTCTTCTGGAGACACTTTCCTGCATTGTCCCCTTTATATCTGGCCCCTGCTCACTCTCACTTGCAGGTGACCAGGATGAACCTCCCACCCTGGGCATAGGATCTGCTTCCCACCAGATTCCATGAGTTATCCAAATGGAAGCAAAGCCTAGCTGATGTTCCTACACAGCCATGGAAGACCATGGGACAACAAAGCACCAGGCCATACTCCCTGACCATATTCCCTGTGTGACAACTGCATCGGGAGAAAGCAGCCCAGTTTCTCACCCTGCCTCCCTCCAGCACCCTCTGTGCTCCTCCTGCCAGCACTGCAGCCATGAGATGCCTCATCCTCCTCATCCACACTGTTCTAATCACTCTCCTTTTATGTAAGGTTTATATATTTACAGCCTTAACTCCAACCTGCACACAGTTTTTTCTCCAGGAGTGGAGTTGTCAGTGCATTTGTCACAGGAACAATTCCCCATCTCGGGGCTGTGGCAGGGCCTCACGAAGATGTGCACTGCAGATTTATGTGCTGGCAATATCCAGGTACCAAGGCACAGACTGCAAAGTGGAATTTCCTGCAGGAAAGCACAGTGCTGCCCATTCCATCTCCCTACCTTCTGGGGAGGTTTAGAGAGCGGCTCTCACCATCCTGTCTGGGCAGAAAGGGCCCAGTCCACATCCCAGAGAATTCTCTGCTGAGCTGAGATGTTGGTACTTGCACTGAGTCCTGCATGAGCCCATTCCTTTGTTCTCTCCATTCCTCCCTCAGTGGTGACACCAGTGCACCCCTGGAGGGAAGGCCAGCAGCAGCCTGGGCTTTCCTGACAGCAGCAAACCATGGAAGAGGTTTGTAGCCAGCACTTTTTAGACCACATCTGGAGCAGTGTGTCCAGTTTGAGGCCCCCCAGTAGTGGATATTGGTGAACTGGAGGGTTCAGGAGAGGGTCACCCAGGTCATGGGGCTGGAGCATGGTGAGGAGAGATCAGGGAATTGTTCAGCCTGGAGAAGTGAAGGCTTTGGGGGCACGTCCAGCAGCTGGATGATGTCTTTGAGAAGGGCTCTGGGGATACAGAGCGAGGCCACAGCAGTGCATGGTGGAAAGACTTTAAATTGAAACAGGAGAGATTCAGAACAGATATGAGGGGAGTTTTCTCCCAGTTGTGGGGATCCAGCACAGGCTGTAGCATCTCTGTTCCTAGAGACCCAGCAGGAGGAAGCCCTCAGCAGTGACTTCATTGTTGGTGTCTGAAGGCAGCTGCACCACAGCCCTCCTGTGGTCACCTCCAAACCAGGTAATTCTGTCATTTTCTAATTAGGGATCACAGTGTTCTGGGGTGTCAGGGAGGCCATCCCAGCCTGCTCTGCTTGGTGGTGGGATCACCATGGGCCTGGAGGTGCCAGACACACTCCAAGGCCACCTTCTACTTCCACAGGCTGGAAACAGATGGCTGCCACAAGCTGCTGCTTCTGTGTGCATCCAGGAGCGCTGTGTGCAGCAGGGAGGGAAGACACATGGGAATGGGACTGGGGCAGCACATGGAACAGGCATGGCAGCATCTCTGTGGCAAAACACCCCATGAATGCACCTGGAGAAAGTGCAGACCTTCAGCAGCAGCTCTGCCAAAGGCACCAACACAGCCCAGCTGCTGTTCTGCTCTGTCCAAAGGAAAATGAGCTACAAGGCCCTTGGGGATGTGCAGGGATAGCTCAGGATCCAGTAGAGCTCAGGGCTGTTAAGGTATCCTTATGCTGGAAATGGTGCTGTGCAGAAGCAGCACAGCTCAGGATCCAGGTAAAGCCTGAGGCATCCCCAGCTGAGCAAATCACAGCTGGAGAGACAATTAATGCAGCTCCTGACACACCTCCTGTGTGTGATGTATCCAGGGCTGCTTGGCTGCACTTGGGCTGTCAGTGTGGGCAGAATAGAGCAGCCGTGGCTGCCCCTGGATCCCTGGGCAAGGCATGTCCAAGGCCAGGTTGGATGGGGTTGGATGGGGCTTGGAGCAGCCTGGGATGGTCAAGGTGTCCTTGCCCATGGCAGGAAGTGGAGCTGGATGAGCTTGGAGGTCCTTCCCAACCCAAACCATCCTGGCATTCTGTGATTTCTTTCTTTCAGCCTCAAAATGTAGCCAATCCTATGAGTAGAGAGGGGATCCCCAGGGGAGGTGACAGTTTAATAGGGAGCTGCTGGGTGGGATGCATTTCCTTTGAGCACACGGAATTGTGAGAAGGTTCTGGCTCTGTGAGTGTAAGGATATGGTGTGGTTGCAGCAATAAAAAAACATCCATTGCAGGTTCATGTGGAAATGGCCTTTTTCTCCAACAAGATGTGCTGATACCAGTCCTGAATTCCAACAGTTCTCATTCCCTGTTGCCCAGGGAACTCCAGGTAGGAGTGTTGGGGAAGCACAGGCAAAGAGTGCTGGGATGGACAGAGAGGACATCCCCCACTGCCCCAATGGTGCTTTATTACCCAGCAGGGAGCTCTGATGTGGCATGGAGGGTGATCCTGGAGCACAGCAAAGCTCAGGTTTTGCTGGATGAAGCCCAGGCCTTCCCAGGCTGCCCCTGCTTTCTGCTCCTGTCATGTCTTTCTGATTGATGGCCAAGGCATTTTGGAGTGATTTTTCCCCAAATGCAATGCTTGGGAGTTTGGTTACTGTGTGCTGAGAAGGCTCTTGGTCTTGTCATGGTCAACAGTCCATCAGGAAGGATTTGCAAAACATGTACCCTTGGCCTAGAGCCTCATCAGTGCTTCCTTGGCTACTCTGAGCATGTCTGGTCCCCTCCAGTGCCAACAGGAGGCACTGAGGGATAGGTAAGGTGAGAACTCAGCTCCAGAGCAGCTCAGCAGCAAACCTCCATCATACCTGGACATGTGCAAACACAGTAAGGCAAAACACAGTTCCTCACTGGCACCCTCCCACCCCTGGGAGGGTGGAACAAATCTGATTAGAGCATTTTCAGTCAAATGCATTCGAAACAAAGCTCAGAGTTGGGATTTCTCCTTTCAAGCTAAGCGGGGCTGTTGTGCTGTTCTGTACACGTCTCTGCCTGCTGAGGAAGTTGTCTGTTTATCTCCACACAGCAGTGTCCATGCTGCACCTTCAGAGTTGGGGCTGCTTCCTTCCTGTCCCGTCTAGAAAACTCCCCAGTGACTTTGGTCTCCCTCCTCCCTGTGAAAGGGAAGGGACATCCCATCCCAGTGACCACAGCTAAGGGGTGGCACTGCTGGCAAAAGGAGACCAGGAGCATGAGGGACAGCTGGCCAGCCACACTCCTCTGAGATTTACACAGAGTAAATGGCTGAAAATATGGACCCAGCCAGCAATGAGAGCCCCAGGGAGTGTCCCTTCAGTTCTGTGTCCAGATGAGACATGAGATGCACACAGAGCAGAGCACAGGAGTGCTGGGATTGCAGCTCTGTGTGTCCCTGGCAGTGTCTGCACAGTCAGGATGATGGGACAGTGTCTTAGGTTACAATGGAAGATGTCACCAAAAGTATGTATTCCATCTCCACGTGTTTAAACCAGGTGGGGCAGTGTTCTTTGTCTCTCCCATGACACATCCCTGATAACTCCTCCAGAGTGATATTTTCTGGTAATGGGCTATCAACCCTCACTGCATGGCTCATAAAATGACATCACCCCATCATGAGATGCTCCACCCGGGGGAGGAACCAAGCATTCCTACCTGGATGTGCTCTGAGGTTTGGAACACCACATTCAGCCCTTACCCACTGGATTCCCAGAGGAGAAGAGCTGTGTTAGCCCCACAGGACCTTCAGAGGAAGAGCAGAGCCTTCCACAGGATCACTGCTTCAGCAGAACCACATCCATCACCTCCAGAGGACAGCAGCCACCATTTAATCAGACTGCTGCCACCTCCCTGCCCGACAGGGTGTCAGCTCACATCCTGACTTTGGCACCTCATGCCAGTGTTTCTGCATTATTGCCTTTATCTTAATTTCCCTCTTAAATTGTAGTTCTGATTTTGAGTCTCTCACTGGTTCGCTTTCAAACTAGTACAGACAGGCACTCCAGGACAAAGAGACAAAGGGAAGCAGAGGCTGAACTAGCAGTGGGCATCAAGAATAATTGCAGCATTGACTGCTGCTGATCCCCAAAAGGCTGTGGCTGGCACAGGGATTGGGAGAAGAGAAGCAGAAATTGCCTCAGCTCTCTGGCTGATTTCCCAGTTGGTGCCCGAGATGCACACTCAGTTTTAGGGCACTAGAGAAAGTAGAACCCTTCAGACAAAGTCTGTCTTGACAAAGAAGTGAACAAATACTCTTATCTGTGAAATAAATGTCCTCTACTTCACACGTTCTGTAAAAGTCAATCTTTCCCTGTCCCTGGGCCAGCCAAGTCTCACCATCACTTGCCAGGTGTGGCTCGTGGTCTCCTCTCAGCACTTCAGAGAAGGTCTGTAGGCAGAGGAGTGTGATCATTCCCTCTGGCAAGACCTGCTGGAGCCAATGCTTTTTAGGACTGAGCTGAGCCTCCTGGGAGCTGGAAACCTTCCCATTTGGATCTTACAGCAGAGGTGGGATCAATAGATCCTGGCTGTACCCACTTGCTTGCCCAGCAGGAAGAAGGAGGGTGCCAAGGACCCTGGATCATTCCACGGGTGAAAGAGATGCCAGATGTGACAAGGGCTGTGGCACTGAGTGCTTGGGAGACCCTGCAGACCTCTGGGGTGAGTCTCCAGCCCAGCTCAGTCCCACACACCTGCAGGGGCACAGCTGGGAAGCTGGGACTGAGAGGGAATGACTTTCATCCAGTCCCTATCCCCTACTCACCTCTTCCTTCCAGGAAACACTCACAGAGGGAGGAACTGGCCACTTCTCAAGGCAGGGTAAACCCTCACTTAAAACAGATTGCACTTGGTTCCAGCCTGGCTCCACAGCCTTGGACACTGAACCAGCCCTTTTCCTGTGCAGCTGGAGAGCCCTGCACGGTCAGGAACCTCCTGCCCTGCAGGTGAACCTCTGCCAGGCACTGCCTGCTGCCCTCCCTGATAAAGCAAACAGCCTGAGCCTGCTCAGTGCTCAGCTGTAAGGCAGGTTTTGGAGAGCACTGCATTGTCAATAAGGATGCTTTGCTGCTGAGGGTGACCCCCTCAGACCAAATTTTAAGTACAGATCACTTAGGGCACCTAAGGCCATTAAAACCCCACTGGTTTTTGTTCTCAGAATCTCATCCCAACTCCACTGAGGGTGTTCCCTTTCTTTTTATGCAGCTTTTCCCTGAATTTTCATGGATGGATTCATGCAATGTTGGTTCTCTGAAATTTTTGCACCCCAAACCACAGCCTTGGGGACACTTGTTCAAGCAAATGACCCATTGTGGGCAGCATCCCACCTGGGCCACAGCACCTTCCTGTGCCCAAGGACAGCACCAGAGACCCACAGGCAGCACTGAGGGGGAGTCTGCTGGGCTCAGAAATAATCCAAGGCTCCTTCTGACTCCTCACTGCCTCGTGTTCCAGCTCCATCTCAGAGGAGAGGAGCTGTGGAAGCTGTTCCCATCCCTCCCACAGCGTGCAGGCACCATCCAAGGGGGACTGGAGTGCTGATTCCACTCTTGTGTTGTTGTGTTGTTTTGAAAACAGGCCAACCTTCATCTTCCTCCTCTTCTGCTCCTCCTTGCTGCTTGGAGGTGACAGGCATCACACAGCCCAGAGGATGTGCAACTCCAATCCAACCTCCTGACCCGAGAGCAGGGCTAGCCATCAGCAATGTGACAGTCAATCAATGGGCCTGATTAATTAACTCCTAATAAGTTAATCTGAGCGCTGAGGCAGAGAAGAGGCCTCCTGGTGAAAGCAGCGCTCTCAGGCCTTGCAGGCAGGGGGAGAAAATCGATTCCCTGCCTGCCCCATTTATCACAGCAGAGCACAGAGCTGGATGGAACAGCAGTGCTGGATGGATGGAATGTCAGGGTAGCATTGGATGCAGAGCTGTGTGGTCCTGCTGGAGCACCCTGGGAGGAGGATGAAGTGATAAATAACAGGGGAGATGGAAAAAACCACATAGGAAAGAAACTTTTTCAAAGAGAACAGGAAAGGCTCTCTACACGAGGCACTCCAGGAACCATCAGCCATCCTCTGAGCACGGCCAGAATCCTCATGTTGTCGAAGGCTTGGGCCTCTGCTGGGGTTGGAACTGGGGGCTCCAACCCCTGTCCTCTGCCCTGGAGCTTTTCTTCTTTTGGTTTGTCATGTTGGAAAGAATGCAGCAAGAGATCTTCTTCTGCTGTTTCAGAGTTGTTTATTTGTTTTATCAAAACCTTGGAGGGAGAGACAGCATCCCCCGAGAACACCAGGGCAGAAAGGCAATGGCAGCTAAAAGGCAACTGCCTTTTATATCTTACTAACAACCATTCCAGAAACAATATATATCTTACTTTGTTTCCAACACCAGTAAATTCTCATCTTATTGATATGTCTTTTCAATACTAACTTTTTTCCACCAACCAACACACCACAGGAACTGGTGTCAGAGGAGAGAGGAAGAGAAAGAGGGGAAAAGAGAAGAAGAAAGAAGGAAAAACCACACCCAAAAATCTCCATCTTGTCCCTATATAATACATAGAGCAAGATCCTAAAAACCACAACTAAACTCTCTGTGGTTCACCAAACAAAAATCTCTTCACCTCTCTGGTGCATTCAGGTTCTCCCAAAAGTGGAGGGAGCTTCTCCCAAAGCCTAGGTCGCTGGCTAGGACACTTTTGAGGAGCTCTGGGGCTATAAAGAAACCACCAGAGGAGCAGGAGAAGCTTTCAGGCTTCCCTGGACTCTGACACATGTCCCTCTTCCCTCCTGTTAGACCTGTGGATCCTGAGACTGAGCAGAGGGGGATGGCTGCAGACAGGCTGCTTTGGCTGCTGCCTGAGAGGACAGTTTGGAGATCCAGATGCAGCTCAGCTTTCTGAGAAGTTCTGGCAGCCAAGGTCTGTGAGAGCAGCTGAGCCCAGGGGGTGCTTGGGCAGGTAAAGGTGTGTTCCTGTGCTGCCAGGACAGGCAGGATGCTGTGAGTGTGAGATAACAGAGCCTGTGGATGTGATTCTGTGCTGTCATTGCCACCCCACAAACCCCAGGTACCCTCGGTGTCTTTGGTGTGAGGAGAGGAGTGACTTTTCCCATGAACAGGGCCATCCCATGTGTGTCTACAGGGCCTGGACATGTGGATCAGATTCCCATCCAGCTTTTCAGGATTCAGGGCTCCTGAGAACCCATGTCCTCTTGGCATTGTTCAGTTCTCTCCTTCCATAGCTGAAAGAGAAGATGATACATTTCCACTCCACTGCCCAAATGGCCTCACTGGGACACTTATATCCATTTTTGACAGTGCAATGGGGCACAGAAGGTGTCAGATCCTGAACACATCCCTGTTTCCTCTCTAGCACAGCCTAACTCTGCAGCAGAAAGCAGCAGGGCTTGAAGGAGCAGGATCTCTGCTACCCCACAGCAGATTGCAGGATGAAAGAATATTTTTCCCTGCTGTCATTGACCTTTCTTTCTTGATTTCAGTATTTTCTTATTCTTCCTGCCCTTTCTTCTCCAGCACTCTGCTCAGTCTCCCTGTGCTCCCTTCTGCTCCTCCCCAGGAGCCAACCTGCCTGCTGTGGACTCAGGTGCCTTTTTGTCATCTTCAGTCTCCAGTGTCCCACACCAGGGACACACCAGGGCCCTGCTTGCTCTCCCATGCCTCTTAGATTGATTCTTTTGGCTTGACTCAAAGAGCTGCTCAGTCATCTTTGTCCCTGGCTTTGGTGCTGTGCTCTTCTCTTTCAGCATGACCATCCTTGCTCAGCCCTGTCCCCTCCCTGCCAGGCCATGGCTCTGGGCTCAGTCAGTTTATGAGGCTCCCACAGCTTGCTCTGCTCTGGCTGAGCTGTCCAGGTTTGTGCTCTCTAGCTGCCACATGCCTAACCAGCTTCACAGATCCCTCTTCTGCTCCTGGGAGACAGTGACAGAATGCTCTTCCCTCTCTCACTGCTCCCCTTCCTCCTTCTCCTGCACAGCCTTTTGCCAGGTCTGCCCTCTGCCAGCTCCATTCTGCTCTGTTAATGCTTCCCACAGCATTTCCTTTGGAGGACCTTTGGAGGATCTGAAGTTCCTCATGGCTCTTCTCCTGGTCTCTTCTCCCTCCATACCTCACCTAGCTCTGAACAGCTCCTTTTCCTCTCGAGCAAACATTTTATCTCATGCCTTTAATGTCTCCTGAGGCATCACTCAAGCTGATTATCACCTTCAAAATCATCTGAAAACTCTTCACCAGGGCACCTGCCTGGGTGGGGTGGAGTGCCCAGGAGGGTACAGTTTCTCCCCATATGGAGGAGGAAAAACCTGACAGCTCCTGCTGGGGCTCGTGGGGCTGGATCCCAACCCTGGGCTGCACATGGACAGTTAATGTGCCATGGCTGGAAATTCACAGCCTGGCACCTTTCATGCAGCCTCCCTGGGTGAGCCTTTGCCCAAATCTGCTGGTTTGTGATTGCAGTGCCAAGTGCTTTAGAGCACAGTGTAAGGTCTGGTGAGCACTGCAGCATCTGGGCAAAGAATGTGTTTTTACAACCAGCAAGGTTTGATTTAGCAATTAGAACAATAATCTTTTAGTAATTCACATTTCTGTGAGCTGGTGAATGGCTGGTAAATGTGCCAGATCCCTTCAGGCATGTTTTTGTTGTTAACATTCAAAGTACTTAACTGTGTGCACTATGTCTTGGGTTGCCAGCTGAATTAACTTTTTTTTTTACTTACATAACTTGCACTTCTTAATCAGGATTGCCACTGACAGCCACCAAGGCATGTACAGAGAGAAGAATCACTCAAATCAAACTGCTTTGTAAATATCAGGATGTTTAAAAAAATATATAAATGTTTGAATACCCAACTTCTTGTGCAGTCTATCAAACATCTGTGAACAGGAGTGAACCACTTTCAAGGCTTTGTCTTACATATTTATTCAGGAACACAATCTTTTCCTGTTTTATGCAAATCCAGCTTGCCTGACTGCTTGCAGAGAAGATCTGTGAAGGACTCATCAGGATAGGCTCATCTCTTTGAGAGACAGTAAAAATCCAAGCAAGCCATTATTCACTCAGCTTTCCACACTCCAGGAGTAGGAAAGGCACAGAATGTCTTCGAGCAGCCACCCAAGAGGGCTGGAAATCCCTTGGATCCCTCTCTCCAGGATGATAACTCTGCAGGACTTCCATGCACACCAAATGCTGCTGCTCCAGGGCATTTGATTTGTTCTTCCACCTTCCTCACATTTTCATTATTCCAAGTTTTAGCACAAGGAATATTCACCATGTGCTCAGTTTCCCCCTGTCAGCACCACAAACTCTGCTCATGGCTCCAGTGAATAAACCCAGACACAATGTCAGGGCTTTGGAGGCTGTCATTTGTGAGGAGGAAGATGCACATTTGCAGCCTGAGTGGGCTGGGGGTCCCTGCTGTGTCCCTGCAGGAGGTGGTGTGAGGGTGCTGTGCCCCTGGCTGAGCTGGCCACTCACTCTGGGCATGGCCACACCAGGACAGGCCACAGCTGAGTGGGCAGAGTATGGGGATGTGCCATCCAGACAGCGCCATGACAATGATAAATGCATGGATAAAAACTGTTCCTTAAGCCCACAGGCTGGAAAACATAAAAATAGTTCCAATTTTGGAGACACATGCATCTCCATGGGTTTAACAGGGCTCCACACTCTTAATTCATTTAAGCTTCTTGGGATAGTTTAAGTGTCCACACAAGTGTTTGCTGCTCTCTGAGTTCCTGAAATATCTAGAAATACTTTTTGGCCAGTAACCTTCATGTTCCACCAGCACCACATCAATCCAAACCCAACGAGAGGTTTGTCTGCAGAGTCTGCACACCACAAACAGACATTTGATCATGGAATCATTTTGGTTGGCAGAGATGAAAGCCCTTCTGTTTTAACTGTACCAAATATAATTGTTTCACTCCTCATTTTGCTATTAAAGGAAGTGGCAGCACATGGAGATCACACAAGGCACCACCCTGAAGCACAGCACCACAAGTAATGGTTTCAGGGAGCTTGGAGGAAATTTTCCCTTCAGGAGAGGCCATTTCTTCTCCATGTTGCACAGGTGTGTGACGTGGTCACTGCAGCCTGGGCTGGCTCAAACACACCAGCACCACACCAGGGCTGGGGAACCACTTTGGGGTTAGGCTTCTCTAAAGTGGAACCCTTAGAGCTGCTTGCTCTACAGTGCAGGAGGGCTCACTGCAGTCAAGGGAGGAGGAAAGGATGAGGGGGAGGCTCTCTGCATGAAATTCCAGGGAAGTTTATTCCAGGAAGGTTCAGGGACAAAGAGCCCTGAGCACTCTGTGTACAGCTTCAAATACACCTTGAAAGTGGTAGGAGGGTGCACTGAACAGTGCAGTCAGGGGTCTGGAGGGGAGGGACAGCAGGTGGGATGGATGGGATGACAGTGAACCAGGGGTGGAGAGGGTTGGTCATCCTCCCAATGGGGCATGGAGGATCAGGGGATTTCCAGAGGGAAGGGTAGGAATGAGATTGGATGAGTCTGGGATGGACAGGGAAGGGTCTGGAAAAGGGCAGAGAATAATGAGTGGCAGGGAGGATGGGAGGGCTTTAACAAGAACTGGCAGGGGACATACTAAAATGCAGGGGGAACGGGGCTTTGTGACACAAATCTTAGGACAAACCAACACAGGGGGAGCTTAGAGAAACATAAATGCATTGCAACTGCTGTGCTCACTCCAGCTGTGGACACCAGCAGGGTTCCAAATGCCTCTCCACCTCAGTCCTGATCCTGCCACCTCCTCCTGGATCCCCAAGCCAAGGTCGCCCACTGGGGACCTGAAGAACATCAAAGCTGCCAATTACTCTGTTTCTCCTGGAAATTTTGGGGGGCTACACCTGTGACTGAGCCAATGTCTGAGGTGTGTGAGGGTCCACTACAGAGCATTTTGCTAAAGAAACAAAGGCAATTCCCAAGAAGCAACTCATCTCAGCTAGAAGTGTGGTGCTGCACTCAGGGAAGGGTTTGAGTCAAGTCTTTGATTCATCAGAAATTTAGAATCATTGGATCATTAAATCATAGGATGATCTGGGTTGGAAGGGACATTAAAGCTTCATTCCATCCCCTGCCATGGCAGGGACACCTCCCACTGTCCCAGGCTGCTCCAAGCCCCAATGTCCAACCTGGCCTTGGGCACTGCCAGGGATCCAGGGCCTGGCCACTGTCAGAGTAGGAAGGAAGGAAGGAAGGAAGGAAGGAAGGAAGGAAGGAAGGAAGGAAGGAAGGAAGGAAGGAAGGAAAAAGAGAAAGAAATGTAGTTTTTCCAAATACTTCTTGATTTCCACCTCCTGCATCTCCAGATGCTCATGAAGCATTTGAAAATAACATTGCAATAACTTTCTTTCTCTTTCTAGCTTTTAGAGGGAGAGTTTGATTAGTTCTAATTTTATGCACATGTCTGCCTCCTCACTCCTGCCCTTCTCCACAGGTCCATGCATGTTTGTGTTTGTTCAGAGAAATAATGTATTGAGGGGAAAACACAGTTCAAGAGAAGAACTTTGTAGTTGGATTTGAAGAGGGACGAGCCACACTTCTCCACTGGGGTAGGGACACACACAGCCTGTGGCCACGCTCTGATCTCTCTCTCTCTGCGTACACAGCAGAGGTAGCAACTGTCATCTTCATCCCACTGAGTGTTTTAATGTTTGCTTTTCTTTTTCTCCCAGTGTCCCACAGAGGCAATTAAACAGAGCGGGGAATTAAGCATGGCTCGCAGCAGGTCTGCGTTTCCATGAGGATGTTCTTAATGAGGTCTTTGGTGGAGACTCCTCTGTATGTCCTTGGCAAGGCACAGCATTGTCCCATCCTCCTGGTCAGTGGGACCAGTCTCACTCCTGCCCTGGGTCACATTTCCTCTGGGAAGCTTTGCAGTGGTTACACACAGACCAGTGCTGTGAAGAGAGGCTGGATGGAAACCTGTGAATCCCTGCCAGGAGCAGGAACTCCTCCTCATCCTTTACTCCTCCCTTGACTCCTCCTGCCAGGAGCAGGTGGTGGCTCCAGGGTGAGCAGAACTTGCTGCCTGCATGAGAGGGCAAGGTGGGATGAAATATTTGGCATTTATCTCCCACATGCAGAAGTCAGAATTTGCCCATTGCATTGGTTGTCTCCAGCAGTGCTGCCATTTCCTGGGCAGGACCCTCCCTCAGCCCCAGCCCTCAGTGACCTTCTCCGTGCTTTCTGTGTGGTTCAAGCACAGCATTTCACAGAACCACGGAATCATGGAATTGTTTGGCTGGGAAGGGACCTTAAAGCCCATCCCATCCTACCCCTGCCATGGTGTCATGCTTTGACACTGGCTGGATGCCAGGCACCCATGAAAGCCTCTCACTCACTCTCCCCTGCCACAGCTGGGCAGAGAAGAGAAAAATTTAATTAAGGCTTCGTGAGTTGAGATAAGGACCAGGAGAAAACACTGCAATGGCAAAACAGGCTCAGCTTAGAGGTACGAAGTGAATTTATTAGTAACAGAGACAGAGAAGGATAATGAGAAGTAAAATAAGCCCTTAAAAACACCTTTTCTTTCCCCAACCTCTCCCTCCTTCCCACCCACAGCACAGGGAGACAGGGCATGGGGGTTTGGTCTGTGCATCACCACAGTTTTCTTCTGCTGCTTCCCCTGTGAGACCATGGGGTCTCTCCCAGGGGACACAGTTCTCTGTGAACCTCTCTGGTGTGGGTCCATCCTGACGAGCAGCAGTCCTGCCAAACCTGCTGCAGTGTGAGTGCCTCCCACAGGCACACAGCCCTCCCCAAACTGCTGCAGTGTGGGTCACTCTTCCACAGACTGCAGTCCTGCAAGGCCAGGCTGCTCCAGCCTGGGAGCAGGGCCCCTCTCTCCACTGGGTCTGCCA
This sequence comes from Erpornis zantholeuca, assembly GCA_013400515.1. NCBI lineage: Eukaryota > Metazoa > Chordata > Aves > Passeriformes > Timaliidae > Erpornis > Erpornis zantholeuca. The sequence continues at coordinate 134,605 of VZTN01021330.1, read as the reverse complement.
CTGGATCACAGCCTCCTCCAGGCATCCACCTGCTCCAGCATGGGCACCTCCCCCAGGGGCTGTGGGTGGATCTCTGCATCCCCCATGGATCCCCAGGGGCTGTGGGTGGATCTCTGCATCCCCCATGGATCCTCATGGACTGCAGGGGGACAACCTCCTTCACCTCATGGCCTGCAGAGGAACCCCAGGCCCGGTGCCTGCAGCACCTCCTGCTCCTCCTTCTCCACTGCCCTTGGTGTCTCCATGTTGTTTCCCTCACATGTTCCTCCTCCTCTTCTTCTCTGGCTAGAAAACACTGTGCCCTGCTTTGATTTCATTTTCTTCTTAAATCTGTTATCACAGAGTCATTACCAACCTCTCTCATTGGCCCAGCCTTGGTCAGCAGTGTCTCCATCTTTATAGCAAACAGGGATTGGTTCTGCTGTACATGGTGGAAGCTTCCAGCAACTTCTCACAGAAGCCACCTCTGTGTCCCCCCTGCTGCCCAAAACCAGGCTGTGCCAAACCAACACACATGGGCAGGGACAGCTCCCACTGTCCCAGGCTGCTCCAAGCCCCAGTGTCCAACCTTGGACACTGCCAGGGATCCAGGGGCAGCCACAGCTGCTCTGGGCACCCTGTGCCAGGGCCTACCCTCCCTCCCAGGGAAAAAAATCCTTCCAAACATCCAAACTAAATCTACCCTCCTCAGTTTAAACCCACTACCCCTTGCCCTGTCGCTGCAGGCCTTTGCAATAAGTCCCTCTCCAGCCTCTTGTGGGCCCCCTTTAGGCACTGGAAGGGGTTCTAAGGTTTGCCCAAAGTTTCAAGAGATGCACAACAGACACAGCAGCACGATGATCTCCAAGGGTGCCCTGCCAGCACCACCCTCCTTCCCCAGAAACACTTATCCAGCATTTGCTCCTGGTGAGCCAACCCAGCAGCCCCACCGAGGAGCCCAGCACACCATTCCCAGTCACTTCCACTTGAACCTGTACTAAATACTCCAACCCACCCTAATTGGGGCTAATGGAGCTGGAAGCACAGGTCTGGCAGCAATATGTCAGCACACATGTGCCAGATGGTTCCCATCCTCAGCAGCCTCTTCTCACCCACTTATCCCAGCTCTGGCCAGCCCTGCTCTGCTGACACCACCACGGGGGCTGCACGGGGGGAGGAGGTGAGCAGAGACATGAGCCATGGGAGAGTTGTATTTCCAGCAGGATTTGGGGGTCTGGAAGGGAGCAGTGCTGGTGCACAGCAAGCAGAGACCTTGCCAAGGTGTCCTGTCTTGCCTTTCTCAGCGTGTGCAGGGCCATGGCAAACCACCAGGATGGGGGAATGAGGGATGGTATGGTGGTTCTGTGGACTGGAAATTCTCAGGATAATTTTTTTATTCATGAGGAAAACATTTAAACTTCATTCTTATGAAAATCGTTTGGCCCAAATCTGAAGGTAGGGCAGCATCATTTTTCTGATGTTTCCTGGTGGGTGCTGGAGAGGAGCTGCCATTCTCTGGGATGTGGGAGCACAGAAGGTGCAGAATTCAGTATGATTCCGGGAAAATGAGGGTGGGCACATCTGGGTCTGATGATTGTGCATTTTGACTGAAATTTCTGTTTCTATTAAAAATTCAGGCAGTCCAAGAGCAAAAAGCACCATTTTAGTAGATCAAAACCTGGGCCAGCCCCATGCCTTGATGTGCCCATGAAAGCATGCTCCCTGTTCAAGGCAGGGCTGCAGCTCGCTGGTAAAACCCCTGGAAAGGAAGGAGGAGCAGCCAGCACAGCTCCAGAACTGCTGTGTGAGTCAGGAATGGCAGTCCAGGCTCCCCTCCCCTCCTCTGCTGCAGGTTTCGGGCTGGTGCTCCAGAGAGAGCCCCACAGAGCAGCCCCACCTCGCTCAGAGCTCCTTCACACTTCACTTCACTCAGGCAAGATGTTCTACTCCTTGAATGCCACCTGACAGTTCATTCCTCAAAAGATGCTAATTACTGCTGATTGGTTTATTAGCTCGCTGCCAAGAATCCATGATTTTCCTAGGAAAGGCAATGACAGGCAGATGCTGCTTGATCTGAGACCTGCAGGGCTTAACCCTTCATGCTCTGCAGTGCATGGACACTCTGAGACCCAGGGCTGGCTCTGTGGCTCTGCTGAGCACAGGTTACACCCACAAATCATCACCACCCAAACTCAGGGTGTCAGAGACAGCTCTGCTGCCTTCCCCAAAGAGCAGTGGACATTCAGCTCGGATTTGGATTTTCTGTTTTCCTTCAAGGCTGTGCACATCCCAAGCTGAGTGCTCTGCAAGTACTCACTTTATAAAGACCTGTAAGTACCCACATGCCACATTCCCAGTGAAATCCCTGTGTTCTGCTTTCCCAGACAGGCTGCAGCTCCAGAGGGATCCTGGCAGCACTGGCTGGTGTCTGATGACTGATTGACCCCAGCCATTCTCTCTCCATACCTTTTCCTTTGCTCCTTTCCCTGGTCCAAAGGAACCTCTGGATGCCCTGGGCCATGAATGCATCTGCCAGGAGCCCTGTCCTGCCCATTCCCAACTCCTCAACAGCTGTGACCCTGCTTACCATGCCTTCCTTACCTGCTTCCCTCTATCTTTCTCAAAGACAGTGATTTCCCTCTTCTCCTCTCCTATCCCTGTCCACCCCAGGTTTCCTTCCTTTCCTCAGACTCCTTTATGTTCATCAGCCTTCTGGCACACACCCTCAGCTCCACACCCTCCCAGCCCAACCTGTGTGTCTCAGCCCCACCAGCCAGCTCCCTGCTTTCCATGCTTAGGGATGGGGCAGTGAAACTGTTGGGAGCAGTTCTTGGATTTGCTGGGAACACAGTGGCAGGACTGCAATGCATCCTGCCGTGGCTCCTGTCCTACCTACCCAGGCACACTAAGGCCCCTGAAAGGCTACACCAACTTCTCTGGCTTCATCCAGGACACTCCCAGGGCTTGTTCCCAGAGCACTGGATCTCCATGGTGTCTCCCTGGAGGTGTTCAGCAGCTCCAAGCCCTGCAGGATCACCAGAGAGGCCAGGGGCAAAAAAGGTGGACTGGCTGCACCACCACCTCCACTGAAGGAAGGCACTCCCATCACCGCAGCTTGATCCATTCCATCTCCTCTTTCTGCCTGAACAGTGGAAATCTTGCTTCCAGACAGGAAAAAGCTTCTTCTCAGGAGCATTCAGATAGATTCCGTGGGTTTCTGCTTCCTGGGAAAAGGTCTTCTGGATTTTCCTGGGAACCCTGGCTCCTTGGCACATCAGAGGTTTGCTCTTGTGCTCCCACATTAGAACCAACCTCTTCCACTGCCTGAGGTCTCCCAAGAGCTCATCCCCTGCAGGTGACAATGCCATGGCTTTGAATCTTGAATCTTTATCTTTTTGTTAATTTTTTGGCAGCACCCCTGACCTCCCCTGGCTGTGTGTACCTGTGCCTCAGATTTGTTGGTGTGCAGTTCATCTCTCCTGGATCGTGGACATCTTAACCCCCAAAATTCCTCATTTTCCAGCGTGGCCCCACTCCCCCTGTGCTCCCCAGGGTGCAGTTCCCCACCAGTTAATTGCCACGTGCATTTTTTTGTTTCCAGAGAGTGACCTTGCATGCAGCAGGGTTGGACTGCACCTTGGCTGATTGCGAGTGCCGAGCCCAGCCAGGCAGATTGATTGTCAACTATTTACTTCAGCCATTCACTCTTCATTATTCACAGTGTGAGATTCATCCCATAAATGAGGGAACTGGCTGGAATTGCTCTTTATTGGTTTTATTCCGTGATCATGTTCTGAGGCTTTTATAAACAGGAGGAGGGAAATTACAGGTGTATCACAATAGCCACACAAACATATCCTGCATCAATTTGTTTTAGTGAAGACATGCTTTCTGGAGCTGATTCAAAAATTAGACTGGAAAAAGCCCTGTGATCTCCCTTTCTCCTTTTTCCCCTTTTTCATAGTTGATAATAATTTTCTTATAGCAAACAAATACCTGCATGTGAGAAATCTCCAACCACACTGATGTGCACTTGGGTGTTTTGAAGATTTTTATGTTTTTGAAGAAAAAAATCTCTTTAGTGAGAAGCAGATCCAGAGTTCTCTGATTCCATTTTGAGTGTCACTGCCCCTTCCCTTCCAATCTGCCATCACAGAGGTAACATCTGAGCCCTGTTGAGTCTTCCAGCTCTTTCTGCCTCTGTCACCTCCATCAGCTCCTCATTTCTTGGCTTCATCTGACAATACAGAGAAGTCCCAGAAAATTTCCCATTCAAAAATAAGGTACCTCAGGGGCCGATTCACATCCCAGAGCAAATCCGAGGAGGTACCTTTATCCATCCATTAGCTGGCCAAGGGCAGAACGATTGGGGTCGTCAAGCAATTCCCGGGAGATGAGCAGGGAGGGGAGTGTTCAATCAGCATCACTCACGAGCCCATTAAATGGCTGAGCTGTGCTGATTGGATCTGGGCACAAACACAAGGAACAGATATCCTCCCTCCCAAGGAACTATGGTCAAATTGACTTAATATCCACTCAGCAAAACTCCTTCCAAAAAAAGGCCTTTTCTTCCCAGAGAAGCCACTTTTCAAAGTGATGTGTCTGAGGTGCTCGGCTTAAATCCCCAGCACACTTAGGTGCCTTTGCAGTCATCAGCCACCACTGTTCTTCACTGAAATCATGCTGAGCACAGCCCAGAAACGCCAGAGCAAAGGTTTGTAAAGCTGGATCTGCACATCTGTAGTGCAGAACCCCGAAGGGACTGGAATTTATAGGCATAATGGGAATGTCCAATTAGCAATGTTAAGACTAACACATTTGGGAAAGGACATTACTAAACCTCCTAGCACAGGGCAGTCTGTAACTGCTGGAGACTGAGGTGGGAGGAGCAGTGCTAGAGATGTCCTAGGGCTGCTCTGCCAGCACAGGAGCTGCTCTGTCATGCAGGGGACGCTGCTCCAGGCAGCCTCCCATGCCCCAGGGACACTCTCAACCTTAGATGACAGGAGTGTCTGCCAGGATGTGCAGGTGGTTTTCCTGTCTTCAATCAAGATTTTTCTCGTTTGCACCATTTAATGTTCATTAAGGTTTTTACTAACAAAATTTCAGTAAAAGTTTAGAAGTTACACCAATAAAACACACTTTAATGAAGGCTCTGCCCAAAGCTTGAGGAATCTTCCTGCAGCTCTTCCTCTCAGAAGCCAACACCTCCACTTGGGATTTGCAGCACTTTGGGGGAGAACCCTCTGGTTCTGCTGAAGGTCTTGTAGGAGGCAGGGAGTGCTCCTGCCAGCACCCTCATCTTCACTCTGCTCTTCCCTGTGCCTCAGGGCTCTGATGGAACTACTCAGGATATTCTCAGGTTTGCTCTTCCCTCCTGCCTGTGTGCCAGGCAAAATCTCCATCAGCTGGACACAGACACAGAGTGTAATTCTCCCAAAAGCCATGAATTTCCTGTCTTGAGGACCAACAAGGATCATTCTCCTTGGACACTCTGGTGCTGGGTAGCCCACTGGAAAGGGCACAAGACCAGCTGAAGGGCAATGATGCCACCAGTTGAGCTGGTGCTGCCCAGCCCTGGGTGTCATCAGCAGAGAGCAGCAGGTCACTCTCATCTCACACAACAGGTATTTGAGGCCAGGCTGGAGGCCAGGTGCCCTGAAGCAGTTGATCTCTGCACACTGAGCCTGGCCATGTTCTCACCCATGGACAACCCTGGCCAAGCCCTGGGTGGCCAAGGAGGAGATTTCCTTGTCCCCAAATCACAGCACATTGCTTGGGACCACAACAGAGCTGGTGTCCTGCAGGACATCTGACAGAGGTGTCCAGAGGACAAATGTTTCCCAGTGTGGGACAGCTCTGTGCCCTGGCATGGAAATCCAGAGCTGGGCATCTTGGGCTCTGGTGACAGCAATCTCCAGCACCAAAATCACTCAGCCTCCCTCGCCTCGTGCTCTTTTTGTATCACAGAATCATTAAGGTTGGAAAAGACCTCCAGGATCATCAAGTCCAGCCTTTGAAGTCCAGCCCATGCCCCTGATGTTTCCCTGTCCCCAAAGGCAGATGGAGGGCGTTCTTTAGGCGTGCCTGACACTGGTGTCAGAGAAAGGCTGTTTGTGTGTCATGTTCTCTGCAGCAGAGCAAACAGCAGCCATGCTTAGCAAATAGATTAACACCTTTGTTTACTCATGAGACATTTATGATGAATTTCAGTTGCATTTAAAAAAAACAAACCGCAAACCGAGCATGAATAATGATTTAGATGAAGTGTTGGGAGAGTCTCTCCTTCTACAAATGCACAGAATTCCAATCACCAGGAAGGAGCAGGAGGTGTTTTTATGTGCTGATTCAGCACAAACTCCAGGAGCCCCACGAGGCTGCCTGCATACTGAAAGGAATGACTCCTGGAAATGGCTCTGGTGATCCCAGTGATCCCTGTGAACTCTGTGTGCCCCTGGCACCACTGAGCACGATGACAGGTGACAGAAAGGCCTGCCCGTGGCTGCCTTGGTGTGGTTGTTAATACACGGGTGGATGTCAGCCCTCACTCTCCCCAGCAGCCCAGAGGGGGACTTGCAGCTCTAAGAGTTTAACAAGTGTTTGAAACACTTGTCCAAACAAGCAGAGGAGTCCTGCCTGCCCCCGGTGGTGGCTCGGAGTGTGAGTGACAACCAGGAGAGTGAAGGATGGATTTACAGGGAAACTGCCCTCTTCCCTGAGGGTTTTGGATCATGATAAAAGTACTGTAAAATCCAATCCCTCATGCCCTGGCACTTGCCAGACAGACACTTTTGGGATCAGAACTGAAAGTTCAGGGGGAGAAACCACTTCAGACTGAAAGGAAGAAATTTGTGGATGAAAGAAGTATTTTATGTAACCAATACTTAAATATATAACACAAAATTCCTTTCAGAGTCTTACTGAGCTATCAATCACAGCACAGCAGATAGAGGGGCCCTGCAGCCCTGCCAGCTCTGTCCTCTGCAGCTGTGGCTGAGGGGACTCCTCCAGCCTAAGAAACATGACTCCTGTTCCCAGGAGAGAGCCTAATCCATCCTCTCTTTGAAACAGTAGGACACAGAGTCTGGGAAAGACAAGTGATTCTCAATATATTTGCATTTCTGTAGCATCTCCCTCTTACTGGAAGATCTGATTTATACATTCGTTCTTTCTCAACCAGCAGACACTGCAGTCAACATTCAAACATTCAAACATTCAAACATGCTCCTCCAAGGCTGGAGAATCCCCAGCACCTTGTGATGCACTTTTGGATGGCACAATATTCAGATACTAAGAAACAGCTGCAGCTTCTCTGATCAGAAGTGTCCACAATCCCTGTTGGTCCTCAAGACAGGAAATTCATGGCTTTTGGGAGAATTACACTCTGTGTCTGTGTCCAGCTGATGAAGGTTTTGCCTGGCACACAGGCAGGAGGGAAGAGCAAACCTGAGAATATCCTGAGTAGCTCCAGCAGAGCCCTGAGGCACAGGGAAGAGCAGAGTGAAGATGAGGGTGCTGGCAGGAGCACTCCCTGCCTTCTACAAGACCTTCAGCACAACCAGAGGGTTCTCCCCCAAAGTGCTGCAAATCCCAAGTGGAGGTGTTGGCTTCTGAGAGGAAGAGCTGCAGGAAGATTCCTCAAGCTTTGGGCAGAGCTTTCATTAAAGTGTGTTTTATTTTGTGCAAATTATTTACTTCAGTTGAAACTTTGTCAGTAAAAAGCTTAATGAACCGCAAATGGTAAAAATCATAAAAATCTTAATTGAAGACAGCAAAATGAGCTCTGCATTGGAACATAAACTGCAAGAAGGAGCTGTGTGCATTTATAGCTCTCAGCTCACACAAGTACATGGCTCTAAAGGCACTATGGCCACACTGCTCCCAGGAGTGCAGGTGCTGGATTTCCAGCTCTGAGTCTGGGGTTTAAGTGGGGACAGAAGTCAGTGTTTGCCTGTGCAGGCTTGAAGGTGAGCAGCTGCTGTGAGGTGAGGAGAGAAATGCCAGGGGCTGGACTCTGGGTGCATTGAGTGCACCAGGGGTTACCAGCCTGGGAAGTCTCATCTAAAGCTGCAATCTCCATGGAGTGTGAAATGTCTCACTTTGGAAGGCATGAGCCATAAAACCCTGAGGTAGCTTAAAGTTGAGGGCACAGTTTGAAGAAAGCTTTTTTTGTGATGTTCTGTTCCTTTTCCTATTTGTCTGCATTAAAGATGTTTGGTTTCTTAACCCCTGTGGCATCATCAGCTTCAGCAGGAGGAAGTCCTGAGGCCAGGAGGGAAGGAATAAATTTGGATGTGTCAGAGAGATTAGTAAGTGTGGGGTCATCCTCAACCTTAGGCTGTAGGTAACATTTTGGTGAGGAAAGGAAAGCTGACAAAGACAGCAAGAAACACAGGGAGAAACATGAAAGGGATCTGGAAGATGTCAGAATGGCTAACGGACAGAAAGTGATAATAGTTTTTAAAAATAACAGCCTGGAGCTCACTTTCTCCTCAGAGCTCTTATCTGGAGCGCTGAACACTGAAAGAAAAGGCAATAAAACTCAGATCAGGAGCCCTGAGTTCCCATCCACCCAATATCAGAGCAGTCAGAGGGCACTGGACACAGACCAGCCAAGGCAGTCACTTTGCAGTATTGCATGTGTTCCAGCTGGGAGAGCCCTGGAACAGCCCTGGAACAGCCTCTTCCAGCAATGGAACAGCTCCTTCCAGCAATGGAACAGCTCCTTCCAGCCCTGGAACAGCTCCTTCCAGCCCTGGAACAGCCCTTCCAGCCCTGGAACAGCCCTGGAACAGCCCTTCCAGCTCTGGAACAGCCCTTCCAGCACTGAGGTCTGGGCACCCTGGGGCACTGGCAGTAGTAAAAACTGTGGACTCTGGCACAGGAAACAAGAGTCCATGAGCCTTGGGATATCTCCTCCCTGATGATGTCCAGGGAATACTCTCAATCCCTTGGACATTTCTGATGGAGTAAAAGACACCAGAATTCCCTGGACACCTTCTAACCAAACATCCAGTGCAGTCTGTGACAGCAAGGACAAGAACTGGAGCAGCTCTGGAAGGTTTCTTGCTATTCACTGTCACATTACTGTCGGAGTTTGCTTCCTTTGCTGCAGCAGCAGAACTTGTCTCTTGTGGGAAATTTGTGGATTCTGACAAATTGGTCAGAAAGAGATTTTCCAGCTCTCAGCCCTGTTTGTGAGAAGAAGTTGCTTTCTCACGAGCAAGGCTGAGAACCAGGAGAAGTTTGTGTAAACCATCTTGGGTGTTTTGTAAACTATATCTCACAGGTGGTGTTTTGTACATTTTGTTATTCCTGACTTGTTACTCTGCAATTAGCCAATGGTAACTGTTCTTTACACTGCTTCTCACAATGCTATATATAAGCATTTGCATTCTTTAATGAAGAGGAAGAGAAAAAGAATCTAAGGATCTTTGTCTTTGCTTTAATAAAGCAAGATTTTTGCCTTCTGAGAATGGAGTTTCCTTTGTTATTATGGCCCAAACCAGTGGCCCGAATTGCAACAAACTTTTCACTCACATGGGCTTCAATTTACCCCAGAATCACAGAGTCACAGAATGGTGTGGATTGGAAAGGACCTTCAAGGCCATCCCATCCCATCCTACCCCTGCCATGGGCAGGGACACCTCCCACTGTCCCAGGCTGCTCCAAGCCCCAATGGCCAACCTGGCCTTGGGCACTGCCAGGGATCCAGGGGCAGCCACAGCTGCTCTGGGCACCCTGTGCCAGGGCCTGCCCACCCTCCCAGGGAACAATTCCTTCCCAATATCCCATCCAGCCCTGCCCTCTGGCACTGGGAAGCCATTCCCTGTGTCCTGTCCCTCCATGTCTTGTCCCCAGTCCCTCTCCAGCTCCTGGAGCCCCTTTAGGCCCTGGAAGGAGCTCTGAGCTCTCCCAGGAGCCTTCTCCTCTCCAGGTGAGCCCCCCCAGCTCTCCCAGCTTGGCTCCATAGGCCTGGATCAAGAGAAGTGGTGGTCAAGTACCTCCAGATTATGGTCAAGTACCTCTGCAGGCTCCTGGGAAGCAAGAGCTTGACAAGTTCTTGCCCAGGTTCCAAGGAAGATGCCGAGCTCTGGAGGCAGAAGCACACAAAGCTGTGCATCAGGAGCATCATTCCAAAGGGCTCCATCCAACCCTGCCAGCATTCCCTAACATAATCCCAGAGCAGGGAACATGAGGCATTCCAGAAAGAGGACAGGTTGGTCTGAAAACCCAGCAGTGGTTTTGGTTGGAATTATTAACGGGAGAGTGAAAGAACAGATACAAATATTATTCCAGACAAACCCCTAAATACATTCTTTCCACTGTCAGAGTAGCAGCCCATTTTTCAAGACGATGAGCTTAATGTTGAGGAAAGAAGGATGTTGGCTGCAAAGCATTTGCAAATGCTTTCAGAGACAGAAAAACCTGTCCCTAGTGAGGACAAACACTCATGTCCCTCCTCTTGTACATCTTCATCAACTTGCCAGACGATGTTCAGTGCACTTGTAAAGCCCCACAAACCCTGTGAACAGAGAGGCTCTTCGTCATTGTTCCCATAAGCTGGAATAATTCCAGTTTGGGAAGATGGTCCTCAGCCAGAGCTCAGCAAAACATGTTGGTCTGGACTTCTCTCTGAAATTCTCCTCCTTGCAAACCTTCCCTGAGGAAAAATCAATTTTTGCCTTAGTTCTCAGCAGCTTCTATCAACGAGGTGCTTTTAATCCAGCCTCAGAGAAACTGTTGCCAAGTGCTCCAACATCCCAGGCTCTTTGTCTCTGAAACAAAGGGAGATGCAGTGATGTTGACACGTTTTCACTAATATTGTCTGCACCGATTATTTGCAGATTTTAACCTTTTCTTCTTCTCCGTGTCTAATTTTCCCATCCAATAACTCTCCAAGGTCCTCCTCATTGTTGCTGTTCTCTAAGAGATGCCATGTTCCAGGCCACCTTTCCTCAGCAATTGGAGTTGTGCAGCTCTTGTTGGCTCCTCTCCACAAACAAAAGAACGGGAAGGGAGCACAAGTAATGCAGAGAGAGTGAGCACAGCACCCACTCCCAGCTCCTCCCAGGCACAGCCGAGCACAGCTGGCAGCCTCAGGGTCCATTCTAGTCCATCATGGTCCAGCAGCCTCAGGGTCCATTCTAGTCCATCATGGTCCAGCAGCCTCAGGGTCGGAGTCCAGGGAAGCCTGAAAGCTTCTCCTGCTCCTCTCGTGGTTTCTTTATATCCCCAGAGCTCCTCAAAAGTGTCCGAGCCAGCGACCTAGGCTTTGGGAGAAGCTCCCTCCACTTTTGGGAGAACCTGAATGCACCAGAGAGGTGAAGAGATTTTTGTTGAGTGAACCACAGAGAGTTTAGTTGTGGTTTTTAGGATCTTGCTCTATGTATTACATAGGGACAAGATGGAGATTTTTAGGTGTGGTTTTTCCTTCTTTCTTCTTCTCCTCTCTCCTCATTCTCTTCCTCTCTCCTCTGACACCAGTTCCTGTGGTGTGTTGGTTGGTGGAAAAAAGTTAGCATTGAAAAGACATCAATAAGATGAGGGTTTACTGGTGTTGAAAAGAAAATAAGATACATATTGTTTCTGGAATGGTTGTTAGTAAGATATAAAAGTAGCTGCTGATCTGCAGCCATTGCCTTTCTGCCCTGGTGCCCTCAGGGGATGCTGCCTCTGCCTCTGAGGTTTTGATAAGACAAATAAACAACTCTGAAACAGCAGAAGATCTTTTGCTGCATTTTTTCCAACATGACAAACCAAAGGAAGAAAAGCCCCAGGGCAGAGGACAAGGGGGCCCAAACCTTCGACACCTCATGGTCCATTCTAGTCCATCATGGTCCAGCAGCCTCAGGGTCCAGGTGGGAGCAACACTCCAGACAGACTCCCAGGCTGAGAAAGGTCCCTGCCCGAGGGCAGTGTGATTCCAAAAGGGCCTTTGGGGATTGCACAAGGCATTTGGGGATATTTAGAGGATGATCAAAAGGCAGGGAATGGAAGGCAGTGCATGAGAGCTCAGTGCCTCACACAACCTTTTGTGTGAAGCGTTCTGAGCAACAGGACTTGGGGGGTTTAGCTGGGAACTAAAGAGCTCCTATTTCTCAGTGTCAGGAGCTAGGGAGACCTGGAATCCAGGGACAGCTACTGGGAGACTATCTAAGCCCAGCTGCTGCTGCAGGGACCCATACAGGATATATGCAAATATGTGAATTCTCCACTGTTGCTATTCCATGCTGGTCAGACTCACTTGGGACCTGGGAACAAGGAGCTGCAGCTGCTCCACCTGTGTTGGGCCACGGGGCAGGGAAAGCCCACGGAAACCCAGCCTCATTCCTGCATGCAAGTTCCTTTCCTTGCTGGTCTTCCCTGCTTCTCCCAGTACAGGGTGCAGGAGCTCTGTTCTGCTTTTCCAAATTCTCCCAGTTCACATCTGCTGTCCGTCCCAGTGCTGGGGCCTTGGAGTCAATATATTGGGGGGTTTAGTCCCAAAGTTTGTGCTGATGTCACTGAGCCTGTTTAGGTTGTGATGTGGTGCTAACAGAGAAGAGTTATTCCAATGTACCACTTCCACATGGGAGCAATCCAGTATATGCCAGCATTTTTCCTGCTGTACTGTGCTACAGAACCTGCAGGACTCGATGCACACAATGGCTGGGAACTTTCCCAGAGATTTGGGCACAGCCTCCTGCACAGGAGGAACACCTGCTCAGTCCTGTGCACCAGCCACACCGTGTCATTTGTGTCACCTCCAGCCCAAAGAGCAATTTCTGGTCCTCCAAGAGCCTCCCAGAACCTGCCTCATCCTTTTTGTTCTACAGTCCTGTAAGTTATTTCAGGCCACGTTCCTGAGCTCTGGTCTCAGATAATAAAGATTCATTTTTTAGCTCATAAGTCAAAAATATCCACACATACACACTTCACACCCTCTGCAGCCTAAAAGTCCATCAGTTATTTCCTTTACCTTCTCCCAGACACATCGGCTCAGACATTTCCTCTGTGCACTTCTCCAGAATCTCCAAACCTGCGTTTCCAACAAATTACTTTGTAAAGCTGCTGTTATTTCTTTGTTCCCTGGACTTATTCCATTTTCCCTTTACAGGAAATTTGCAAGAGCAGCAGCTGCCTCAGCTCACTGAAGCTGTTGGTAACTTCATCTGCTCCGCTGTCCATCAAGGATCCACTTCCCTCCCAACATCATTCTTCCCCTACAGTTGTGCAAACACTTCATATCTCCAGTCTACAATCCCCCACCAATAGTTTTGTGATTTCATTGTTACAAGGGGTCATTCTCAGCTGCATTTATACAGCCCAGGAATCTCAGCTGAACGTTCCAATATGGTCAGTTTTGATTTTCATATTCAGAGGATCTTTCCACCAGTTCCATGGGACACTTTTCTCTCTCGTCTTTGCTGTGCTGTTTTCAGCCCAGCTTATGGTCAGCTAAGCTTGGCACAGCCCCAAAGGCATCCTTGGACTTGTACCAAGCACAACTGAGCTCAACATAATACACACATCCCTCTCTTTCCTGGCAACCTGTCCCATTACACCCTGCTCAAATCCTTGCCTTTGGGATTTCCCTTGACCCCTCAAAGGGAACTTCACCAAGCAGTTGCTGAATTCAAGCTGAATTCAAGAAGTTGCACTGACACTTCTGGGCTGGAACCAAGATTTCCTGTCATCCCAAACCCAGTGAGCCTCCAGAGGAGGGATCAGCAGCTTTCAAGGCCTCCTCCCTGTGGGGAGATCTCCAGATGGTGATAGTTTTGTCAGGTACCAAAGGAAACTCTGAAGATGCAGTTCTGGTTGTTTTTTTTTTTCTTAAAATATGTCTTCTCTGAAAGTAATGAAAATCATTCTGCTGTGTTAATATTTGGCATTGGAGATGGGGTAGTAACAGATGGATGAAAAGTGGATGGGACTTGAAATCCTGTCAGAGAACATCCTTGTCCTTGTCCCAGGTCTCAGCAATGTCCTGCAGTGAATCAAAGCTGTTCACTTGCTGTAAGCAAGCTTTTATGCCTCCTCAGCTATGCAAATAGTTTATCTGCCTTTTTTTGTTCTCAGACTTGATGAATTCATCCACTGAATATAAGCATCTAGAACTGAGCCACAGCCTTCCTTTGTAGTGGGTAGAAAGAAAGAAATGTGTTTCTCATACTAAAAGAGACTTTTTATATCGAGTGAAACATGCCCTGCCAGAGCCAGCTCATTTGCAGACATTAAAGATAAGTGAGATAAGACCAATCTGACATCTCTCACCCTCAGCTATGCCCAGGTGGAAGATGGCAGAGCAAGGACACTCCACCTCTGTCCTGTGCCCTGCCACAGTCCCTGGTGTAGAAGGTGTGTGTGTTTAGGGATTATTTCCATACTCTGCGTCCTGGTTTTGGTAGAGGACAGGCTGAACAGAGTTGGGATTCAACCTGGTGTGGTTACTCAGCTCTTTCTACACTTGGATTGTGGCCTACAGCCTCTTCCATCACCTTGCAGCCCTCACCCTCAGCCATGTACCTTGTATTTCACTGCATTGCCTGCTGTGATGGCCCAGGGTGACCTGGATTAGAGATAATTGCAGCTCCCTAATCAGAGTTCTCCTTTCCCCTGATGTCGAGGTGGGAGGTACCATCCTCACCCTCACAGCCACCACTCAGCTGGACTGGAGGAACTCTTCCAGCTGTGTCTGGAGAGTTCTGGCACAGCACTGGAATGGCAGCTGCCACCCCAGCCCTGATGTCACACACAGCACGTGGGGAGGGCTCCGTGCTGCTGACAGCACAACCCCAGGCTGCAGTGATAGCAAAGGGTGCTGATGTCTGCTCTGCTCTTCTGCCCTTACTGTAAGCCATCTCATTGCCTGAGCAGAGCTTGGAAAGAGCTCCAAGTCCTGCTTTAACTAAGTATTCCCCTAATCAAAAGCTTCTGACATTTGGTCAAGGTCACCAGGAAAGGAAAAAGCCAGGAGGCCACACAGAATAAAGCCAATATCCCAGATCTGAGACACCAGTGAGACAAGGGCCACCTTGCTCTACAGTTCACTGTGTGACACTCACATGCCAAAGTGTCTGTAGAACCTTCCAGGTTTCATTCAGTGGAATTTCCACCACCACCCCCCAGATCTCAGAGTAGAGAGCTGAGTTTGAAGGTGTTTGATCCAAGGCTGCCCCCCTGGTAGTAAGTGCCATGTCATCCTGGGTTGCAGTGTATTCTATCACCATCTTCATGAGCTGTTGAAACCAGGGGGGGCAGTGCTCCCTGCCTCCTCCCTCTGGATTATCTCCTGTCCATGGCCCAGCAGTGCTTGCCCATGGCTCACAGATAACTCTGGGCTATCTCCTGTCCATGGCCCAGCAGTGCTTGCCCATGGCTCACAGATAACTCTGGATTATCTCCTGTCCATGGCCCAGCAGTGCCTTATCTCAGAACTCACCATCCCATTGTGAGACACTCCACCCAGAGGGAGGAACCAAGCATTCCATCCTGGATATGAGCTGAGATTTCAAACACCACAGACAGCCTCTACCTACTGGATTCCAGACAAGAGCTACCACAGGACCTTCAGGTGAAGACCAGAGCCTACAGGATCACTGCTTCAACAGGACCACTCCATCTGGGCTGCTCCCAGCCCCCTGACTAACAGGGTGTCAGGTTGTATCCTGACTCTGTCAGTGTTCTTGCACTCTTGCATTTATTCTCTTTTTAAATTTTCTTATTAAATAATAATTCTGACTTACGATTCAAACTAGTATACTGGTTGAAGGGGATTAGGAGAGATGAGACCTCCCTCAGGCACACTGTCACTCCTCACCCAGAATCTGCCATCCCCAGCAGCAGCTACAATGCAAGGAACCACCTCAGCTGGAGCAGCCAGGCCCTGTGCAAACCACATTGGAATGGACAATCCAATATGGGTCATCTTTCCCCAGGAGCACACTTCCTCCAGCCCCACTGCAGGGATGCAGCCAGGGCTCCTGGTACACTGTGCACTGACAGCAGTGACAGCAGTGAGGACTGGGAGGTGCTTATCAAAGAGCTCTGGGGCTGTAGGTGCCACTCGCAGGTGACTCAAGTGAACTGCTCAAATATGCTGATGTGGATCCACCCTGACCCTTTGATGATGTCCTGGCTGAAGGATGAGAAGAGATGGAGAACCAAGACATGGACACAACACTTCTTGTTGGGGCAATTGCACAGCAAAGTTGCCCAGTGCAGGCTCCTGCAGGTGGGAGGAATCTGCAACCTCTGCTCAGGAGGCAGAGCTGGATCTCAGGAACAGGATAACCCAGCAGTGTCAGACATCAACTCAGTGTTTGAGTCAGGATAATCAAACCCATTGCTGGCTTGTGTACTTGGCTCCTGTCCTAGGCCTCGAGAATAGCCTTGCTTAAAGCAGTTGTTAATAGTCCACCACAGCTCCATGCCAAGCAGATGCACTCAGTTAATCTGCTCTCTCTGCTCATTTGGTTGTTGAAGTTCTGGGTGCCTGAGATCTCCTCCATGTCCCTCCACCTACATTGCTCAGCTCAGGGCTCTTTACCAGAAGTGAGCTGGCACTCCTTCCCTTTCCAAGGACACTGGCTTTAAGGACAGGTATCAGGGTGACCAGATGTGTTGAAGATGCCTGTGGGTGCTGTGGTAATACCATTACAAATGAGACTCTCCTTGCATTGCCTTTGCTTGCAGTTTTTGTGTGGTACTTGGTGAATGTGAGGGGTCCCAAAGCCCTGTGAGGCTGAGCAAAGTCTGCATCCCACTGCCTGTGGGATGTGTGCCAGGGGCTCCAGGTTTCCCAGGCAGGTGCACTCTGATTGCAGGTCAGCTTCTAGAAGGGCTGCCAGCGTTGGAATGTGCAGAGACCCCAAGGATCCCTGTTTTGGACTGTGCCAGGTGCTCCAGGGATGATCCAGAGATCCCTGAGGAGCAGGGACTGCCCAGCAGCTTGGCCTGATGAGCACTGGCACAAGCACCCTGCAGGCTGAGCAGCCAGCCCTGCTGAGACAAAGGCACAGGCTGTGCTCAGGTCCACACCCTGGGCTCTCAAAACATTGATAAAAAAATTGCAAGTGTCCATAGGAAAGCTCAGGTCAATTTTGAAGTGCTGGGAAACTAAAACTAGAGCAGCTGAGCACACTGAGCTCGCCAGGGAAGAGGCAAAGGTACTTGTGAGAGCAAAGGACTCTTCAGTTTGGAAGGCATACACACGTAGGACCCTGTGGGGTGACCCTGGAATCAGCCCAGGCCAACTGAAGTAGGATGCAGTTCTTGCTGCAGATTAATTAGCTATCAGACCATCAGACCCAGAGAGTGTTCAGGACCCTCCAGTGCTCACAGTCTTCACAAAACCCTACTAAAAGCTCTGTGAGTGCCCACCTTGAGCCTAGATTGAACTCAAAATGAGAGGGCAGGAGAACCTGAGTGACAAAGGACTTCAAAGCAGGAGCAGCACCAGCACAGGGCCATGAGCAGCACATCCCACCCACACTGTGGCCCAGGGCAGGGGAAGGGCTGCAGGGTGTGGGCCAGAACAGAGCCAGACTGAGCCCCTCTGTTGAGCTCCAGAGGCACACAGGGACAGCTGAGAGACCAGAACTGTACAAAAGCCACAAAAGCCAGAGCCACACTCGTGTTCACATTCAGGCAGCCTGGGGGACACTGCAGGGGAAAAGGTGAGGCAGAAGAGAACTCGGGGAAGCCCTCAGCAGACAAACACATCCCAGAGCATTTCTCAGAGCTGGATTGCAGGGCAATGGGAAGGACAAGTCTGTGTGTTGTTATTTTGTCCTTTTTTAAAAAAATTTATTTTATTTCCACAATGGATTTAATGACAATGCTAACAAGTTATGTTTTTTCAGAAATGAAAATACCAGTCTGGTGGGAATAGAAAAGAGCAATAATGGGCCAAATGGATGCTGGGGTCAGTGTGAATCCCTGTGGGCTGGCACCATGGGATCCAGGCTCACAGCCAGCCAGGATAACACCAGGAAATGCTGGAGAGCTGAACAGAAACACCCCAGAGAGCATGGGGACATGTCTCCTGTTTTCATCCATTAGCTAGGCCTGAATTCATAACCAAACTTCCTACAAGTGTGTGTCCTGCTAGGGACCATGTGGAGCCACATTTGGGCTTTACAGACACTAGGCCCAGGTCAAAGCACCTGCACTGCACACCCAGCAAACAAGGCTTGCAGGGCTTTGTGCACTCATGGAACCAAAATCACAGCCACACTGTGGTCCTCGGTCTTCCTGGCTTTCACTCCAAGAATGCCGACCCAGCTGTGTTTCCTGATAGGAGTAAACAGCTTTACTGAAAAAACATTTCAGTGCTCCTTGATTTTCCTGTAATGTAATTTATGAAATGTCACCTTGAATGGAGACTTAATATTTCATATCAGGTCCAACAAACCCATTCATTTTCCATCAAAACCAAGCCTGCCAGTGCTGGAGAGGACTAGGGGTTATAGCAGAACCAAGGTTGAATACTAAGGTAACAGGGAGCTCTAATTGCAAAAACATAAACCCTCAAGTGGTGCACTTTAGGAGGAACATGGCCAGGAGAATGAGGGAAGCTACCTTGGAAGTGTTCAGAACACATGTGGATGTGGCACTTGGGGACATACCTTTGTAGTGGCCTTGGCAGTGCTGGGGGAATGGTTGGAATTGGTGATCTCAGAGGACTTTTCCAATCTTAAAGGTGCTGTGGTTCTATGATTCCATCACCCCCTCAGAACTCAGATCCTCTGTCCTAAAGGAGTTCAGAGAAACATGAGAAGGTCCAGCTGTAGCTGCTGTGGTGGTCAGAGGCACGAGTCTTATTGAGAGGGCTGAAGGAGCCAGGCTTGTTTAACCATGGGAAAAGGTGGATCCATGGAGATGTAAGAGGAACCTGCGGCTCCTGAAGTCCTGAAGATCACAGAACCAAACTTCCCAGCCAGAAGAGCCAGCATAACAAGGGGCAGGGAGGAAATGGGGCAACAGCCACGTGCTACAGCTTGAGAAGTTTGAATTCCACACAAGGAGACAAAACATGTGCTTGGATGGTGGTGCAGCTGGGAACAGATCACAGAGAGGTGGGAGTTCTGCATCCTTGGAGCGTTGCCATGTTTGGCTGTTGGAAGGTGCAGCTGCCTTGTGCTAGTGCTGGTGACAGTCCTGCCACGGCAGATGTTGGACCAGAGCCCTCCAGAGGCACTTCCCTGCCAACATCTCTCACACTGCACCAGACTCCAGCTCTAGAACAGGACTTCATCTCTGAAGAACCGAATCTATGCCCTGAGTCAGTTTAATGCACCAAATTTATGTCACTTTTTCTTCACAAGGAGTTATTTGGGACAACGCAGGACACTGAAGCTGCCTCCAAAGGAATGAATGATGCTATTCTATAAACATCTCTTGTTTTCATAAAGTAGTCAGGCAGGAGTCTGCCTAAAACACCACCAGGTTCTCAAATCAGGAGCTGGATGGCTTCTAAAGATGAGAAAAAAATTTGAATCAGTTCACTGAGGGCTAGATTATCAACATTTAAATTGCTGCGAGTCAGAAGTTAACCCAGCGACCTCCACATTGGGCTTACCCATGCAAGCAAAAAGCAACCTTGTATTGTATCTTCAGCCACTGAAAACCAACACCTATTTCCTGTGCCTCTCCTTTGGCAGCTGAAAGACCACCAGCTATTAAAGGTTCCTGGCCAAGCAGATTTTGGATTCAAACTTGGCCCAGGAAAAATAACAACTTCTGTCCAAGGACACAAAGCAGCCAAATTATTTCAGAGCATTCCTATGCCAAGCCTGACCTGAGTCCAAGTCAGGAGAACCCAGCTGAAGACTCCAGGAAGTCCCTTTTTAAGGTAGAAATGGGTTTAAGTATTTACACTCCTATTTTAAAGGTCTTGTACCTCTGGCTCCAGGTCTGACCTGAGCAGCTCAGCTAAGACACCTCAGCTTTTATCAGGTATTGGGGCACACCAGGACAGCCGCAGGTACCCAGCAGGTCCCCAGCTCTCCTGGAGCTCTCTCCTACTCTTCTATTACACTGCATTTTGGCATGAAACAAATTTTTTAATGGTTCCTCGCTATCCATGTTTCTTTGAAGCTAGCACAAAACATCTGCAGCCCTTCTCTTGGCTCTCACAATCTTAACCAACCCTTCACACACACCTCTTAGCACCTTTCCAGTATCACTTCAGGGATGCCAACCCTGGCTGCCTTCCAAAGAAGTTTTGTCATGGACTGAAGAACCCACAGAAAGACATAATGTATAAATAAAACTGTGCTGTAGAAATACCCTGAGCTGCAATCCAAGGGGGTGCTGCTCTGCTCATCCCCCATTCAGGTGAGACCAGCCTGTGTTTCCTGTGAGCCTGAAGATCCCTGATCTCTGTGTGACTGGCACAGACACAGGACCCTCAGCACTGCTTCACTGCCATCAGAGCCATCGTGTCCTGCCAGCCTGGCACTCCTTACCTGCACAGCACCTACCAGCAGCGTCTGCACCAGGCTGAAACACAGCCAGAAAATGATGTGGGAAAAGAGAGTACTGCCATAGGAGTTAATTACCCTGGCAGGAAATCCATTCCCAGATGGCCACTGACAAGAGGTGAGATTATCAAAACAAAAGGGATGGAAGAGAGCGCAGAGCATAGAGGAGCCCACGGTGCGGTTCGGATTTTGCCTGCTCCCTTCTCAAATCACCACCCCCGCTCACGGGAAAGCTCGAACACACACACACCCGCACCCAGGGACGCCTCGGGGGTGTCCTACAGGATCCCCCCGGATCTCTGTGCCTCGTTTGCAGTGCACAACATCTGCCTTTAAGAGCGAACGATTCTGATGCGGAGGAAAGGAAGAAGAATAAAAGCCATTGCGGCTGTTTTCGAGCTCTTCAGGCTTTAAGAATGAAGCGAAGGGGAGTGAGGACACGTGAGTGGAGCGTGGAGAGAGGCAGCACCATCGCTCTGGAACAGAAACAGCGCTCCCAGCACACGCCAGGCTGGCGAGGAGCAGAGAGGGCACAGCGAAAAAAGCTCCAGAAATACCTTCAAAGCTGGAGATGACAAAGGGAAGCCTGGCCCGGTGGGACTGTGACAGCAAATGACAGTGACACAGATGAGGCTGAAGAATTCAGCACATCCTTCAACGCTCAGAATAAAAAAATAATTGCAACAAGCTGTGTAAGGAAACGTTGTACAAAGAGACCAGACAGGCCAGGTGTGAGAAGGGATGAGTTAGAGGTGCCTGAACCAAAACAAAGTACTCAGATCCCAGAACCTGCAGACACCCCCAGAGTAGTCACAGATTCAGCTGAAGTTGGTTCTGAACTGTTTGCATCACTTTGAGGGAGCTGTAANAAGGAAGGAAGGAAGGAAGGGGAAATTACAGTCATCTCCAAATTATAGCTTGAACCCCAAGCTACAGCTTGAATTATAGCATGGTTATAGACTACAGAGATTTTTCAGGAAAAACAATATTAAGCAGTTAGGTTACGGCCACCGATGAGGTAAGGTAAGGTAATAAAATTGCCAGGTGTGGATTTCTGAGGAAGAAATCATCTCAGGCTAGGCTCATTCCTTTGCTGTGGCAGTGACATACTGAGAGGGGAGAAGTACTAATGTGACATCTACTTTGGAATGGATTTGTGATTTTTCTTGTAACGTATTGGGATTTGAAACAGGTGGACAGCTGAGAGCCCAGAACATTTCCACAGCTGAAACCTTGGTGGGTACAGAGAATCATGAGCTTTTCCCACTCAAAGTGTCTTTTATTTGGAAATTTTTCACTCCTTTCCCAGGAATGGCTCTAGGTCTGACAGCTCAACCCTTCCCTCTTACTTGAGAGCAATGTGATAATTCGGTCTTCACCTTGCATTCACTCACTCCCCCAAAGTGGATTTTCAGCTCTGGATTTATCCAAAGTTGCCTCTTTCCCTTTGTGTACTCTATTTAAAAACATATCATTCACACGTTACATTTTTAGGCCGCCTCAGATGTCCTTGCCGCTGTTTCATGGTCAGCTGCTCCTTCTCCCTGAGCTAACAGGGAGCTATTAAAAGCCAGGATGACTCCTGCTGAGGGAACAGGAGCTGCTGACTCACCCTTCTTTGCAAACACCCTCAGCTAGCAGGACCAGGGTGAAGCCCTGCTCAAGCCTTCCCTGATGGCTGCTCGAGTTCCCTGAGACCCAGCCCTGAAGGGAATCAGAAATCCTTTCCCTCCCAGCTCTTTCCTTGGCTTGCTTTCCTTTGGTACAATGTGTTGCTAAGAAATTTCTCAGAGGCATATTTGTTTTATCTTTAATTTTTCTCTATTTTACAAATCAGGTAAAGATTTTTCTCTGGCCAAAATGTTGGATTTCCCTGTGCTGGACATGTGGAATGGAGCAGTCTGGATGCAGCCTCATGTCCCAGAGCAGGAGGAGCAGGCAGGTGACAAACAGAATTTAAGGGCTCTCTCTGTCTCCACTACACCTCTTACAGCCTCTCCTGGCACATACAGGGGTAAAACCTCAAAGCTGCTGATCCTTCAGGAGGCCTGAAGCTGAATCTGCCCTGGAAGAAGCAGTTCAGAGCTGTGTTTGTCCCATGCCCTGAGCTCTGGCTCAAATTCATTGGCTTTGATCCACTGGTTCAGCTCCCAGAGGCTCTTCTGAGACTGTTCAAGAGGTTCATCCCTTCCCAGTCACCTTCTCTTCCCAGAGATGTAATCCCTGACCCTTCCCTGGTACCATGGTTTAACCCCAGCCAGCCACTGAGCCATAGGAACCCATCAGTACCACAGGGCAGAAAATTGGAAGGAAAACTCGTAGCTTGAGGTAAAGACATTTTAATAAGGAAAGCAAAAACCATGCAAGAAACACAAAGCAAGACAAGGAATTAATTCCCTGCTTCCCATGGGCAGGCAGGTGCTCAGGCACTTCTGGGGAAGCAGGATTCCATCATATGCAATGGTTATTGGAAAGACTAATGCTCTGAATGTCTCCACCTTCCTGCTTCTTCTTCATACTCTAATACAGAGCATTGTGTTCATAGTCTGGAATATCCCTGTGGTCAGTCAGGGTCACCTCTCCCCACTGCATCCCTTCCCAACCTCCCAGAGGTGTAGCCCTGCTCAGGCTGTTCCTGCTGGCTGCTCCTCTCCAGCGTGGCTCTAGGAGAAGCAGAGAAGGCTTTGGCTCTGGGTAAGCTCAGCAATAACAAAAACATCTTTGTGTGATCAACCCTGCGTTCAGCACAAACCCAAAGCACAGCCCCATGCCAGCCACCGGGAAGAAAATCAAATGTACTGCAGCCCAAACCGGAACTGGTTTCAGGAGGAAAAACAAGATCCCATGAGAGTAACTGTCCTGCTCTGCTCTGCAGTACAAGAAAGACATGAAGCCATCAGAGAGTGTCCAAAGAAGGGACACGAGAATGACGAAGGACCTTGAGGGGAACCATATGAGGAGCAATTGAGGGCACCTGGACTGTCTGGCTGGAGAAGACTGAAGCTGCAACTTCCTCATGAGAGGAAGAGGAGGGGCAGGCACTGATCTCTGCTCCCTGGGACAGGGACAGCACCCAGGGAACAGCTGGAGCTGGGCCAGGGCAGGCTCAGGCTGAGATCAGGGCAAGGTTCTTCCCCCAGAGGGTGCTGGGCACTGCCCAGGCTCCCCAGGGAATGGGCACAGCCCCGAGGCTGCCAGAGCTCCAGGAGTGTTTGGGCAGCGCTGCCAGGGGTGCCCAGGGTGGGATTGTTGGGGTGTCTGTGCAGGGCCAGCAGCTGGGCTGGGGGATCCTGGGGGTCCCTTCCTGCTCAGGACATTCTATGATTCTGTAACTTTGGCCTCTAAACAGGTCCTGCCACACCTGCCTTGGAAGTAGGAGCCTCCTCCAGGACAACCTTATCCTGGGGCAGAGCAGTCCTTCCACATCGCGTCCTTTTCTCATCAATGCAGCCAGCTAAAGGATGAGTCTGTCCACTGAGGTTACCCGAATTTAAAGATTTCATCCTAAAAGAGAATTTTAAAAGAGGCTCTTCCTTGTGGCTGGGAAAACCTGAAGAGGGCTGGGCAGTGTAAGCAACCCTCTGACTGCCTTGGCAGCCTAGAGAGCTGAGGAGAAGCACTCCGAGGTGGCACAGAGCCTCAGAATGATGTGTTGCAGTCCTCAGCATTTCCAGCACTTCAGGCTCCTGGGAAATTTAGCTCCTGAGCCAGTCTGACATTTTTTGGAAATTTGGCCCTCTTTATGTGTATTATAGGTTGCATTTAATCATGCTGAGGTGGTGAGTAATAGCTATAAAATACTCTAGCAATTTCATACAAATTTTTTGAACTGCTCAAAGGTAAAGAAGCAAAAAGGATACCAGAGACGATGAGTCAGGCCCTGAGAAACAGGGACTCATCCTTTGGTTTGCAAATCGTCTGTGAGTAGAGTCTGATTTCTTTAACTGGGTCATTTCCTAAAAGGGTTTTTGACTGGTTTTCATGAGTCATTCAGAGTGCCTTGAAGAGTTCAGCTGGTTGCTCACTGCTCTCCTCAATGGGATTCAGAATGTACATGTTATCATGTAAGTCACAGAGTTTTGTTCCTTCATCCCTCCCAATGAGGCTCAGTGATGGCTGGAAGGAAAAACAGGGATGAACAGAGAGATGAGCACAGGGATGAGCACAGGGATGAACATGGGGTACCTGTGGTGCAGATGCTGAGAGTGGGCAATTTTAGCATCTGTCTGACAGCAGCAGGCTCTCTTCTCAGAGGGAGAAGGCATCTGACAGAGGAACTGAGCAAACTTAGCCAGCAAAGAGTTTTGGGGGGCTGATTGAGGTGCTGGGATTATGAATTATGACCCAGAACAAGTGCTGGGGGTCACTCTCATTGGGAAGGAGGGATGAGGGTGAGCTGGGGCATGGCCTGGACGTGCAACCTTTACCAACCTGCAGGTTCTGAGATCCCTTTTCACCTTGGGAAGTGCTTTCACTTCTGCTCTCCTTCCAAGAAACAGCAAGATTCCTGCAGGGGAATCACAGAGTACTGAGTTGGAAGGGACCCACAAGGATCACCAAGTCCAACCCTTAAGTGGATGGCCCATCCATGACCTTGGCATTGCTGGCACCACCAACTGGGTCAGAGGTGATCAAAACATTCATTTCATATTATAGTGATAACTGAGTTTTATTGAAACAGGTGCATACTCCTGTGCATGCTTTCAATAAAAGGAAAAGTTATAGAATGTCCTAGAGGTGAGAAAAACTGCTGACAACCTGGAAAACAATGGTACAAAAGTTGCATTGCTTATCTAGAACCACAGAGAATCATTCCCATAATTGGGAATATTTAAAAAATGGATAGCCCTTTTCACAGCTCTCGTAAGGGGAAGCTGCTTTGGAAAGCACCAGAGGGAGTTGGGAGATTTGGTGTTTGGATAAAGAGGAAAATTTACCCTTTGCAACAGGTCTTTGATGGTTTTCACCTTCAGCTCACAGTGGATGGGTGTGACCTGGTCTGTGTAAGGCTTTTTTAGGCAAATAAGGGAAGATTTATTTCACACAGCTGAGAGGGCACCACAGGAATTGCCCAGCAGGGGCTAAATCCATGACAGGAGATGCCAAGGAAGCACCTGTGTGCCTGCCCACACACACCACATATGCCAAGGGAGGTTTCCAAGGCCATTGTGGTTTGCTCTGGTGATGCCCACACTGTTCCCCACCTCTCCTGAGTGGCCTAGCTGCAGGATCTGCTCATGGCAATGAGTATGGGCTCTCAAAGCATTGCCTCTTCCCCATCACCTGTCTCTTTCCTGGTGGCCAGAGGCTCTTGCTTCAGTGCTGGAGTCACAAACACAGCAGATTTCGTGGCCTGTGCTGTGCTGCAGCGATGGTAGCCCTGGGACAGGATGTGGTGAACACAGTGATGTTGGATTGGCAGTTGGGCTCAGTGGCCTTACAGGGCTTTATCAACCTCAAAGAGTCCTTGATTCTAATGAAGTGCTGATGAGGAATAGGTAAGGGAGTGACCATTGCTGAGCAGGTGCAATTTTCTGGGAGTTTTCACACCTGATTCCTTATGTGGGCAAAATATTTCCCTGGGTGACACACACTAGTGTCATTTTTTGCCCCAAGACTGGAGCTGTGATACTGAAACACAGGAGTTTCAAACCACCACTCAGCCCAAGCTTCCAGACAATTAAATCCCAGGAGATAATTACTTTTAGTATCAGCTCCAAGCTGAAAGTTGAGTTGTCCTGCTGCTCAAACAATGATGTCTCTTGCAGCCACCTCTCTGTGACTTTTGTTTAATCCACACCTAAAACATAACCTCTCCTCCTTTTCCCCTTGTCCCTGGTGAAGATCAGGGACTTTAAATCCTCCTCAGAGCAGAGCAGAGGGGTGACAATACAAAGAGTTTGTGTCTCATTTCCTGCTTTCCAAGATTGCAACTCCAGCACACACACATGGGGTGTTCACACAGCCTCCTGCACACCAGGAGATGCTGATACTTGTTCATTAGCAGCCAAACCTCCACAAAAGCCATGTCAGGCTGTGCCAGCCCAGGGAGAGCAGGGACAGGAACTCCTGGTGAGGTGACTGAGCAGGAGAGGTGGGGTGTGGAGGGGTGTGGGGAGGGGGTCACACCTCTGTGTGCTTCACACTCAGAAATTGCCACTCCAGATTTCCCTCTTCTCCAAAGATGCAGGACAGAGCTGAGGGAACTGCACAGACCATGAGTGTCAGTGAAGGAACAGGAGCTGTCTGGCAGAATTAAATGCCAGGTGATGGTGGAATGACACTAGCAGGATGCAAAGATGCAGTTTGGCTTTGAGGCAGAGCATTGTTCTGGGAGCACCAGTG
Source organism: Erpornis zantholeuca (assembly GCA_013400515.1). NCBI lineage: Eukaryota > Metazoa > Chordata > Aves > Passeriformes > Timaliidae > Erpornis > Erpornis zantholeuca. The sequence goes on along the minus strand of VZTN01021330.1, from coordinate 107,810 downwards.
TGGAACAGGAGGGGAGGCTCTCTGAGCATCATCCACTGCAGCATCCCCAGGCAGAGTCAGGCAGGGCAGTGCTGCATTCACAGCCACTAATTAGGCTGAGAGAGGCTCCATTTGCTCTGGATTAACCTGGGCTGATGAGATGCTTTGGCAGGATGGAAGCACCACAGCTCTGGAGTTGTTCAAAGCCAAGGGAGTTTTGAATTGAAAAAGAACGTGGGTCACAGTAGGTGCTTTGTGTTGGAAATTCAGTGTCAGCCTGTTCTGCACAGCCACCACGTGTGTGACACTGGTGACCTGTGAGATCAGACCTGCAGAGGACAGGGCTGTGCTGGAAGAGTAGATGGGACTCTCAGGATTGGGGCTAGGAAGTGTTTCGTGTTCACAGATAAATTTTGCTAGGTATTTTTGATTACATCCATGCCAGAAGTCAAAGGTGGAGGAGCTGCAGGAGATGTATACACTGGGGGTAGAGATGACTCGGAGCAGAACATCCCTTGTGTCTGTGAGCTCCCAGATCTGCTTCCTTGTCAGTCCAGCTGCCACACTGGCATATTGGCACATCTGAGAAATGGAGGCCACAGAAACCATGTCAAATCCAGAGAATTACATGGCACAGGCACTCCCTGGAGGTAGAGTGTTCCCACAAATCTGCTGGTTTGCCAGGTCTGCCAGGGCTTTATTTTCTCTCTGGGATATGCTCTGTGTCTGCTCTCATTCTTGAGAGCCCCGAGGAGCCCAGAGCTGCCTCACCCCTGGCCCCAGGGACATGGAAACATGCCCTCCCCTCTGTACACTCCTGTGCCAGGCACAGGTAACATCCACAGCCTGGGATGGACTGGAGAAACCAGGTTTCTCCTCACCACGCTCCTGTTGTCTGCTCTTGGCACCTTTCTCCTGAGGTCCCATGCACCAGCAGTGACAGCCACCACCTCCTGACAGGGAACCAGCACAGCTAACCCCACAGTGGATCCATGGACATCGACTGCCACTCGCTGTACCAACCTCACAGGGGGTGAGTTGCAAGCTCTGTGCTCATCCCCTTACTTTGTAATCCAGCATGGAGCAGAAACATAAGTGTGAGGCTTCTTTAGCAGATGTACAATTTTTTGCATGAGCAATAGCTGTTTTGGGTCCATGGCTGGCAGAATTCAGGAATTTTCTAATTGCCTGGGGTCACAGAGATGCACAAGGACCAGCACACATGTGAGAGGCTAAGTCTGCTCCAGCCATGTGCGGGCAGTAGCAAACTTCATCAGTGCAGTGATTGTGACCTCTGGCAGGACAGGAGCTGCTCGTGTTTCTGCTGGAGGCAAACCCCTGGCTGGTGTCACCCAGGGCAGAGGAGCCACCCCCACTGGGTAACTCCACTGGCAGCAGCTCCCTGAGGAGCCATCCCATGCTTAGCATGCCAGCTGTATTTCCTGGGGAGCTCCAGGAGATGAGCTGCCTGTCACCATAAAGCAGAGCCTGAGTGCTGACAGTGACCAGAGCTGGCGTTAATTCACTCCCCACCAGCTCCAGCTGTCTCCCATGCCTGCACTTGGTTTAACCAAGTAACCTCTGGTGGAATTTACAATCTTCCTATTGCTTTGATTTATTATTTGCAGCCTCTGGGTCTGATTATTAGATGGCCTGAGCCCAGCTCTCTCCCTTTTTTTCAGAGTCTACTGCAGGCTATTTGTTTATGACAAAGGCTGATAATAAAAAATACTCTGCCACACTTATTCCCAGTAGCATAACCATGGCAACAATGATCAAAGTTTTTGAGTTTTTCCTCAAAAGAGTTTGCTGGGTTAGGTTGTTTATAGAGATCTCCGTGTGTGCCAGGTAGGAGGTCTCTAATGATTTATCTGGTGCATGCTTTGTCAGTTATCTATGTTTGTTTGTGCAGCTCAGCTGCTCTCTTCAGCATCTCTGCCCATTTCTCTTGGCCACTCTTTCTCAGTTCTCTATGAGGCTCCCTGGACAGGTCACCTCTTCTCCTGTCCTGCCCAGCCCCTGATGTTGGGTCACTGCTTCCCTTCCTGCCTCTCTGCCAGGCTACCGGGACACCCACCCACCTTCACCAGAGCCACCTCCTGTGGCACTGCAGGCCTGTCCACCATGTCACAGACAAGCTCTGGGGTGTGCCTGAACCCTGTGTGGGGCTGGGCACTGCAGGCACTGCCGGGGTGGTGGGGAGGGCAGGCTGGGACAGGCGTGGGGAGCAGCAAAGGCTGATTTGGGGTTTGACCCATCTCAGGTACTGTCGGTGTCTGCACAGGGTGAGATTCCTTCACTCTGTCCCCCCTGTAGTGCCTGGGGTGACAGCGAGGGACTGCACTGTGGGTGTAGGCATGGGGGAGATGGGCTTCACCTCAGGCCCCATGGGCAGCAGGAGGTTCTCAGGTCACACCAAGGGTTTCCAGCCAACGGGGTCCCAAAAACCAGGCATCACAGAGGGACCTGGGAGATGACTTTCCATGAAACTTGATGCTCCTTCAGCAACAGCTTCCTTTTGCTGTCTCACACTTCACCCTTGGAAGGAAACAGCCACAAGTGAGGGGCCTGGTCCCACCTGGAGAGATGTTCCTACCCCAGAGGCTGCTGGCCCTGCACCACTCCAGTCAGTCTGCACCTGCTGGCTTCAGACACTCACACCCAGCCCTCAGCATCCTGGACTTTCTAGGATGCTGCCCAAATTTATCCAAGCCTGATTCACAGCCAATTCATTAGATGGCAGCCATGGTTTGCCTCCAGATAGTCCTTGTGCACAGAGAACTTCTCCTTGCTTAGTCCCTTCCTAAAAGTCCCCTGCTCCCCAGTGTCTTGCTGCCCTGTGGTGACCAGGACCAGTCCCAGGCTCTGGAGAAGGTGCATGAAGGTGCCTCAGCTGCAGGTTGGCTCCAGAAGCAGGTTCCAAAAGGACCTAGGACACCTGGCCATGCAACCTGTCCCAGGACAGGCAGAGGGATTGCCCTCCTCCTCCTCCTAGCATCCCTGCAGCTGAATGCCAGTGGCACAGAGGTACCAGAAATGCCTCTGCCCTTTTCCCACCTATTATGGGAGCTGCTCATGCTGAAAAACTCTGCACACCCTTTCCCTCACTCTCTCTCCCTCAGATGACACTGCTGTCATCATCAGCCTCATCCTGCACTGTGTCACCAGGAGGGTCTTCCCAAGCTGAAATCCCCTCTCATTTTCCTCACTCCATTCCCACCTCATGCCCTTGGATCTCTCCTGCACGATCCCAACCCTGCTAGTTAAATGCAGTTGGGGTTCACTCTTCTTCACATCTAAGAGGGATTAGATTGAGCCAAGGAACCATCCTGAGCCCCAGCTGTGTCCAGGGGCATTGGCCATTGCCCTTTGGTAAGATCCACAGTCTGCAGCAACTCTTCAGGCACAGTTTGTTTAAGCAGTAAGATTTTGGGAGCCTCATGTCTTGATTTGTTTCATTTCCTCTTTATTATCATCGTTCACTTTACACTGGTGCTTTATCTTATGAATATTGATTCTTTTGCCTCACTGGTTAGCGATTGTTTATTCCACACTAACATTTTCTGTTCCTACATTTCTGCACACTCAAGTGATTTATAAAGGTAGTAAAACAAAGAGCGCTTGCTGCAGTGAACTCAAAAAAGCTTTGCTCTGCTAAAGGTCCTGGGAATAATAAATCAAATCTAACCTTGAGTCAGAGTGTCATCTCTGCTGCATTCACCCTCAGATGGAGTCATCCAGCACCACATCCAGAGCCCCACTATTGACCAGACAGCTCTGTCTTTCCAAAGCTGCTGCAGGGAGATTCCTCTCTCTATGTGTGCCATTCATCACTGGCAAAGCCAGAGGCTCCCCAGGGAATGGGCACAGCCCCGAGGCTGCCGGAGCTCCAGGAGCCTTTGGACACCACTCCCAGGGATGCCCAGGGTGGGATTGTTGGGGTGTCTGTGCAGGGCCAGGGGCTGGGCTGTGGTCCCTTCCAACTCAAGATATTCCATGATTATGTGATCCTTTGAAAGCAGGGGGTGGCTGGACTCCTGGAGAGTGGCCTCAGAAACTCCCCTCTCCACCTTCACCCCATCTCAAAAGGTTCTGCCAGCTCTGACAGACATGTCACACACTTGCCACCCAGGGCCTGGGAACCAAAAGCTGCTGGAATAGTTGTGCACCTTCAGGTGAAATGCTGTCCTGCTCATAGCTGGAGCTGCTGCCCAGGATGCAGCCCCTCCATGCACCCACAGCAGGCTCCCAAGGCTCTCTGCTCCCTGGGCAGCTCCATAAGCTGGTTTGGACATGTGCAGACAGCTGCACTCACACACATTCCCCAGCCAGGGCCATGCCGTGACTGCTGAGGAACAGGAAAACAAATGCAATTGCTGAAGACACAACCCCAACTGCCTGTCACTGCCACACTGTGTCCTAAAAGGTCACCAGACCTTTGCTTGCTGGCTCTGAGGTTCTCCATGCTCAGAAACCTTAATTCCTCTGTCTTTTCCAGGTCAGAGGAGCTCTTTATGTCTGTCCATCCCTCAGCTCTGGCAGTCTCTGACACACAAGGGAATTGTTCTCTTCACCTGAAGGCTGTGTGCTGATGTGAGCAGAGCTCTGGTCAAAGGGCAGGGGCACATCCCAGTCCATTTCCAATGCAGCTGGTTTCCTGGGTGTAAGCCCAGCCAGGGGATGCCCCACTATGGATCACTGGTGCAAAGAGAGCCTAGAGGAAGGTGCCTCCTCGCTGGGTCCAGCTGGAGGAAGGCACTGCTAGCCTGTGGTGGTGCTGGGCTCCGGCAGAACTCCCTGCAAAGGCTGCAGGAGGTGTCACAGTACCCCTGTGACAGTATCCCTTATCCAGTGGCTATGGGATACAGGAGCCACACAGCCACACCAGGAGTGCTCCTAGAGCCAAAGGATGGTGGAAGGGAGGAGGGGAAGCCCCAAGACACAGCACTTCCTCCAGCCGAACATGCAGAACAAAGCACACCCCAGCAGGCACAGTCACCTCCCAAGGAGATGACAAATGGGGTGACAAAAGGCTTTCCACATTCCTGCTGGGCCAGCAGGAAGAGAAATCCCTTTATTTCCTTTTCTGTTCCTTTGTCTGTGTGAGTGCTGACCCGAAGGACCGACCAGCCACCTTTAGCCCACAGGTACCCATGTGTGGGTGTCAGTGTTGGAGGATTTAACACAGTGATCAAGAGCCAAAAAGAGCAAACCTGCCTAGAGGTCAGTGCAGCTGTGCTGGACAGCCCAGGGTGGCTCTCACCCCCGAATCTGCCCTCACCCAGTCACACATGTGTAAAGCAGTGCTGACTGTAGCAGTAAGGGCTGCCTACCCAAGCTGCCATCCCAGCTGGGACAACCTCGTGTCCCTGATAAATTAGAGGTGGTTCAGGCTGTGGTATCAAAACCTTTTCTCAGTGAAACAAACTTAGATTTTTGCAAGAAAAGTAACCAGAAGAAAGAAACCAACAGTTTCCTTGAAATGCTGTGACTGCAAAGAGAAAACTCAAGAAAATCACAAGTTGAGTGGTTTCTGAAAGTTTTCTGGTGATTTTTTTATCTTGCAATCAAAGAATCAGGGAATTCCTAGTGTGGATAAAATCTGTTATTTCAAAAGTTCATCTCATTTTCTCCACTGATCACAGAGGAAGCAGAGGATATTCGTCCCACTGGACTCTCCCAAGGGATAGCTGCCAACACAGCAATGGCTCTTTTAAAAGAGGGACATCATCCCAATTTTCACAGCTGGGAATGACCCCTCTCCTGTATGGACAGGGACATGGTGCAAGTGTGAGTGCTTGTCAGCTCATTTGAGGACCATCCAGAACACTCATTTCTCCTCTCTTTGTCAGCCGGGTGAGCCCAGCCTCCAGTCTGATGTGGGAACAGCCCAGTGCCCACAGTTGCTGAGCACAGTCCTGTTCACTACCAGCCTGCAAAGTTCTTCCTCATTTCCTTCACAGCAGAAACATCCTGTAGGTGGTCCCCTGGTTGCAGGAGGACTAATGCCAGAGAGGACAAAAATCAGGGTTATAAAGAAAATGCATAAAGCTCTTGCATTTCCCTGGTCATACTGGACCACGCCAGTGCCTGAGGCAGTGTCCTTCCACACCAACCCCAGGTTCCACTCCTCATGCAAACACAGCCCAAGGATTCTCTTTCCATTTGGTGCAAACCAATTTCAGAGTCTTTGGAGCTGCCATTAAACAAAGTCACTGATTTCTTTGCCAAGAAACCCACCAGAAGAGATGGAAGGGGTTTGCCCAACCCTGCCTGTTCATGCTGCTCTCCCCTCCCTGCAGGGCCCAAAGGACCTGTAGTACCACACCAGGTGGAGGTGGTGCCACCCTAGGACAGGGCAGGTAAATGATCATTATCTTCAGCGTGGGCTGAGCACAGACTCTCCTGCCCCCACTGAGCCCAGGCTGCCCCTAAACAGCCCAGCTCCAGGTGAACAAGCCAGACTGGCTCTGGTGTGTCCCTGGCTGAAAGAGGGGCTCTCAATGACTGCCACATCATCCTCCTGTGACAGTCATTCTTAGCACATCCCCTGTCCTGCTGAATGTCCCATAGTCTCCTTGCTTATCTGAGCTCCAAGCACGTAGCTCCTGGCAGCCTCACAAAGGAGGCAAGCCCTGGAGGGAATGGGATGAATATTCATGGTCACTGTGTCTGGAAGGAGAGGGGAGGCTCTCAGCACATCCACAGGTGAGCAAGACATTCATCAGAAAATTCACATTCAGGGTATTCTTCCTCTTACAGCACTAAATATTTAACAACAGAAACTTTCATGTGTCTTCAAGATGTAATTACAGTGCCAGGAGGATCAGATCACTGCCAGGATCAGCACTGCCAGCAGGAGAGCCTGGGTGGCCTCCAGTCCCACCTGGGCTTCCTAAGCACCTGCAAGGACAATTGTCAAAGGGAAAAAAGAAACCAATGTTGTGAAAGTTGTAATATGGAGAGAGGCTGTGGGGACAGCACAGATGTCCAGGAAGATTAAAATGGAAGAAAAAATCCCTGTTGCATTAATATAACAAAATCCATGGTGATAGGAAGGGGGAATCTGGAAAGAGGACATGTACAGTTTCTCAGGGGCAGCAGTTTGGGGAGGGATGCAGGCAGGGGAGTGGGGAAGGAGCCGGACCCAGAGAGGTGCAGGCAGTGCAGGACAGTGAGTCCCACCCCCTCCAGCCAGGCATTCTCCTGCCTTGAGGGCAAGATGAGGAGAGAGGCAGCTTCTTAAAGCTTAAAATGCCATCCACAGTTAAACACAAATACACACACACAGAGTGTGTGCTGCTAATTGTCTCTAAGATTCCTTGAGGAAAGCTAAGATCCAGTAGCATCTCCACAGTCCATGCATCAAGAGAAAGCACTGACCATCATTCGAGGGAGATAGATTCCCAGGAAACATTGGTTACTCGACCAGCAAGGACATAAGAGCAGTTATACCCTTGGATGCTAACAAAAAGGTTAAAAAAGGGTCAAATTCAATATGTCACTGAGTGACTGAAGAAAAACACAGGGTTTCTTAGTGTAAATTAATGTGTCAAGGCTGAATTTGCAGAGTAATATTCTCCAGCGATATCAGTCCTTGGCAAAGAAGCAGCAAAGCTTATACAGGATTGAATTAATAAAGAATTAAAGGCTAGGAATATTATCAAGGCCAGTCAGCACAGCGTTATGGAACACAGCCCCTGCCCGACAAATCTGTTCTCACTTGCAGGGGAGAGCACACATGTGCCTGATAGGATAGAGAGCCCAGGCACAATCAGGCTTTACAGATTTGGATTAAAACCAGGTCCAGGCAATGCTGGTAAAGCCCATGTGTAAATATGCCAAGTGCTGGACAGAAATAGCAGATCTCCAAACAAGAGTAGGGAATTCTCATCAAATAAGAGTATGATGGAGAGAATTTTGCAAAGGACAGCTCTAAACCCTGGAACCATGGAGAAGGAAGATGATGAGAGAGAGATAGAGATGGAGATGGAGACGGAGACGGAGATGAGATAGAGATGATGGAGATTTGTCAGAGGAGAGCAGTTTGCCTATTAGACAAAATTTGCAAGGTGCCAAGTGATGCCAAGTAAGAAGCAATAAGAGAAGAGGCCCAACTTCTGGTCCAGCTGGGTCTGTGTGAACAACCCATGCTTTGATGTAGCCAGGCCATAAGACCCAGCATGAGGACAAAGAGCAGCATTTGCAGCAAATTCCCAGTGCTGCAGCCTCCCTGCCCAGGTGCAGCAATCCTTCCTCTGCCTCCCAGCTTCAGGAAACCTTGGACAGGCAGGAGCTTTGCCTTCCCCAAGTCTACCTGGGTTTCCCCATATCTCGTGGCTCCTGTTTCTCTTTCAGGGATCAGCAGGTGAGGTGGAGCTGTTGATTGTGTGAACACATGTCCTGGCTTTGCTCTTTGCTAACCATCCTTCTGAAATGCAAGAAGTAAAGGCTGCTGAGAGAGAAAATCCTTCTCCCTTACCCAGAGTCGCCTCCTGGCAGCAGCTGCCTTGTTGTGCTCCAGTCTAACCCTTTTACAGCCCTGGTTGCATATTATTGCTTAATTATCATCTCGTTACACAGCCTGGCACATTTCGCATGGCCTGTGCTCTGCCTGCCTCACTGGAGAAGCAGATAACAAATGGCTCTGCATGTCTCACTAATCAGACTAAACCCAGGATCACCATTCTGGTGAGAGCCCTGCTGATGAATAGGCATGAACTGCAGCTCCTGGGGATCCCAAATGTTTTTCTCTCCCCCTCCTGGAGCTCTGGGCACAGCTAGGCTATTTCAGGAGGACAATGAGGCATATTTGACATAGAGCAGCCTCTGGGGCACTCCACAGAATTCACTCTTTTGACAGACTATCCACTCACGGGGAAACCTTGGCCATACTTGGAGGAGGACCACGGGCAGACACAGAGGATCTGGATATCTGTCTTGCACCGACTCCACAGAAAAAGCACCCAGAACAATTCCGAGGCTCTAAAAATACAAACAACCAATAGTGAAAATAGTAAAAATGGTCAAGAAGGAGAACAACAAAAACAACAGTAACTTCAACAGCCCCTCATTTCCCCCTTTTTCACCCTTTCTTCTACCCCGTTGTTGCTCTCTGCTTCCTGACCTAAGGAGGTTTGCAGTGTGGGAGTTGATTACAGCCATGTCCTTGCCCCTGCAGGATCATGCCAAGTTCATCCTCCCCGCAGTAGTTTATGACTGCACCACACTGAAGTGGGTAGAATGTGGGAATAAAGCTTTACAAATGTTTTCACTGAGAAAGTGATCCACATAAAAATACATCAAACTATTGATAGTTCTGCTACAGGAAGAAGCTAGGCTGCTATTGAAAAATGTAAGTAATGTGATTTGTAACACCCAAGTAATATAAGCAGAAATTGAAATTTCGCATAAATGTATATAAAACTTGTATTCATTGAAGTGATTGATACTAAACAATAGCAATGCATTTGACAGAGAGATGTCATGATAAAACACCATGGATGTGTGTCAGGGTTTTAAAAGTTCCCCTTTTGTTTTTCTTTTACTCTTAAAGGAATTTTCTCCATACTTTGTTGCTAAGGAACAAATCACTGGGTACTTAAGAGAGACAAAAAGACCTGGCCACAGAGGGAGGAGTCCAGCTGGCTACCCCCTCTCACCTGGGGTTTTCTCCTTGGGGCAGAGACATCAGGAGATTTGGATTGGTGAAAAGTGGCTGGGTACAGCCCCTAGCTCTCTTGTTCTCCCAGCATTCAGAGCAGAGAGAAGCTGCTCTCGTGGTTGAGGGAATTCATCACCGTTGCAGACTCCTGCCTTCTGCTGCCTTCCTGCTACCAGGAGTGGAGTTTGCTCTCTGCAGCAGCTGTTGCACTGGGACCCTGTTTTAACTCCCTACCTCACTAAAGAAGGGATTTTCTCACCATCTGCTTGGGTACCTCAGGGGACCCTGGGATCCCAATCCTGCTTTTCCCTGCCCCACTGGGAGCTGGGCCGAGGCTGCCCTGCCCCTGCCGTTCCTTTGCCACTGCTGCGAGCTCTCACTGCACTGTAGCCCCGCACCCCTGCCTGCAGAGACTTCCCAGGGCTCCTGCTGCATCTCCGGGGTTTGATACATCTCATCCACAGCCTGGGATTTGTGTCTGTCCCTGCTGTTCCAGCCTGCTGTTCCTGAGGGTCCTGCCAGGACACAGGGATGGCTGCCCCAGGGTTTGTGTCCATCCCTGCTGTTCCCGAGGGCCCTGCCGGGACACAGGGATGGCTGCCCCAGGGTTTGTGTCTGTCCCTGCTGTTCCCGAGGTTCCTGCCGGGACACAGGGATGGCTGCCCCAGGGTTTGTGTCTGTCCCTGCTGTTCCCGAGGTTCCTGCCGGGACACGGGGATGGCTGCCCCAGGGTTTGTGCCGCAGTTTCTCGCCGCCATCACTGCGTGTTCCCCGAGCTCGCTCCGGAGCGCCCCCTGCAGCCGCGGGGGAACATCGCACCCGCCCTGCTCACCGGGAGCCGCCAGCGCCCCTGCTGGCCGTGAGCGGCACTGCACCGAGGAGAAAGTGCCTGAGGGCCGAGAGAAGGTTGTCCCTGGGGTCTGGTTCTGTTTGCTGTTACTGCCATAGTTATCGTTGTTTGTTTGCCTTGTTATTTATATATATTAGTAAAGAACTGTTATTCCTATTCCTCATATCTTTGCCTGAAAGCTCCTTAATTTCAAAATTATAATAATTTGGAGGGAAGGGGGTTGCATCTTCAATTCCAAGAGAGGCTTCTGCCTTCCTCAGCAGACACCTGTCTTTCAAACCAAGGCAATGTAACAGCTTACAGCAGAATTTTATGTTGCAGTTCAATTTTAAACCCCTATCTGTCTCTGCAGATAAGACTTCCATGCTGCCTCGGGGTCTCTGAAGGCTGGCCAAAAGCATCCTTGCCACAGGATCAGTTTTCTTGGCCTTGGCATGGAGCAGAGGCACAGGAAACATGAGCCTGTCCATGTCCATAAAACACACAAAAGGGTCTGTGACATGAGGCTGCAGGGTCTGAGTTCCCCTGCTGCATGTGCCACTCCACACAGCTCCTCAGCCTGTGCTTAACCCCAGAGAAGTGCTCAGGTCTCACACCAAACACCAAGGCTGCCTGAGTTCTGGGAATGGGATGTTACCTTGGGATGCTCACTGATGGAAGGGCTGATGTGGCTGCTTGTGATTGCTGCTGCTCCTCTGGTTTTTGCACAACAGCAGTGAAAGCCGATTTTTTTCCTAATCCAATTTTCATCCCACAGTTCATCACTCAGGATCAACTTCCCTCTAAATGTAGCTGTCTGTTCCCACACAGGCAGCAGCTTGGTGCTGGAGATGTTAACTCTACAGCTGAGTTTGCCCATATGCTGTGAAATTGCAGTCAAATAAATGGTTGTGGGATCTAAGTGGCAAAGAGCAAAGTCTGTGGGAGTAACACCCCCTCCACTGGGCAGGGATGAGTGCAGAGTCTTCACCCAGCTCTGCTGCATCTGGACTTAGACCCTGAAAACCTTGTGGGTCCTTCCAGCTCAGGTTATTCTTCGATTAAGGGCCTCGAGGTGAAGCCATAGGAGGAGCTGAGGGCATTGGGTTTATTCAGCTGGAGAAGAGGGGATTGAGCTCAGACCTCACCAGGGGCTGCAGCTCCTCCCGAGGGCTCTCCAATCTCTGCTCCCTGGGACAGGGACAGCACCCAGGGAACAGCTGGAGCTGGGCCAGGGCAGGCTCAGTCTGAGAACAGGGAAAGGTTCTTCCCCCAGAGGGTGCTGGGCACTGCCCAGGCTCCCCAGGGAATGGGCACAGCCCCGAGGCTGCCAGAGCTCCAGGAGCGTTTGGGCAGCGCTGCCAGGGGTGCCCAGGGTGGGATTGTTGGGGTGTGTGTGCAGGGCCAGGAGCTGGGCTGGGGGATCCTTGGGTGTCCCTTCCAATGCAGGGTATTCCATTACTCTGATTCCATGACTTTGCTAAAACCCCTCTCTCACCCACACGAAGCTGAGCAGGGGGTGCTCTGTGGTGGCTGTTCCAGCCTCTTCACCTTTGCAACTTGACTTGATCCAACTTGTCCCTCAATACCTTCTGTCACTCACCATGTAGGGCCCCATACAGCAGCTTTCCATTTTCAGTGTATCCCTGCATAAGGCAGGAACTGTCAGTGAAGAGAGCACATTGCTTTCATTTTCAGGTGGCTGATTTTATGGGTGGGGCCTCCTCAGCACATGTCACCTCCTCCTCCTCATCTTCTGACAGCAGTTAGGACCAGTTTGTGATGATTTCCAAGATCCCAGGACAATTGGGTTTTCCTATCTGAGCCTGCTGCATGATCAGACCAATCCACTTACCCCAGTGGCATGATGTATGGCAGGAACTTTCCCTTTGAGCACCCAGCCCAGCACTGATAGCTGGGGTGCCAGAAGGAGCTGTGCTTCAGTGCCAATCACTTCTGAGTGTCCTCAATGTTATCATGTCATAAACTGATATCCTACAGTGTGCCAAAGAACGATCCTGACCCCTCTCCCTGCTCTCAAAAGGAGCACTGTGACGGGCACAGAGAGTATATGTGAAAATACAGACAGGGTGAGGTACCACACCCACATGAACACACCAAGCAATGTTGTGGCCAGTTGCTCTGTACCTAATACAACAAATGCTTAGATCAAATTTGTATCCTACTTGCTCTGGACAGATCTATTGTTATTTCGAGCCGTCGGTGTCTCACACTGGGCACCAAAGGCTGTTTTGATTAGGACTGGTATTCTCCAGTTTAGCGTTGTCATTGAAACACTCCAAACTGTGTGCTGCTCACTCACTGCCCTCTCCCATTTTCCCTCCCTCTTCCCTCTGCAGGGGAATGGAGCTGAGAATTGGAGGCACAAAAGGCAAAGATCACAGGCTGAGACAACAATTTAATGGAAACAGTGACAAGGTAAGAAAACAAACAGTAACAGCAACAATATTAACAACAAAAGCGTACAAAAGCGAGAGTGATTCATGTGCCAAAAGGCTCACCATGGACCCTGAGATCATGAACAAGGGCCAAAGGCTTCCCCCTACCCCATGTTTTTTTGACTGGACACTTCCTTCTTCTCAGGAGCCCAAGAGAGACCTTTGCTCCACCCCTGGCAATGACATGAGGTGGTATCAAAAAAACAGGAGGGTCCTGGCTGAAACCAGGACAGTTTTCAACAAATTTCAGCCCTGTGCCAGCTAGAGATTCAGAGATAAAGAGATGAGCAGAAACTGGAAGCAGAAGTCTCTAGTGAATGACTCCTGCAGCTTACAGAGTCACGTCTGTCCCTTCACGATGAGTGTTGGTGTGAGTGGTCAGCAGGAGCTCTGCTCCACAGAAAGCACTAAGGGAATGGAGGATCCATGGACCTCTGAGCTCCCAAAGGTCCCAGTGACCTTCTCTCCTCTCCCTTCCCGGAACGTGGTTGAAAACAGTTCATTTCAGTCCATCTTTGTCACTGACAAGCTGGCAAGGAGGAGAGTTCCCCCATTAAGCATTCTGCCAGATGCCTTCAGGACAGTTTAATTTAGATGTGTATTATTTTTATGATTTAGAAGATTCACTAGGAACTGCCTAAGATTCAGGTGCGTCTGGAATGGGAGCTCCACACCCTGGTTTATTTGAATATCTCTTTGTCAAATCATAAAATACTTTGGGTTGGAAGGGACCTTTAAAGGCCACTTGGACCACTCCCCTTGGGATGAGCAGGGATATCTTCAGCTAGACCAGGTTAATCAGAGCGCATCTGGTCTGGCCTTGGAGGTTTCCAGGGAAGCTTTTGAAAGCTACAAGCTTGGAAAATAACAATCCAGGGGAAAAAATTGGGTATGGTCAACTCATCCATCACAGCCTTCTCAGGAGGTTCACAGGCCCTCCTGCCTTTCTGGCCACGGGGTTGCTGTCTGGAAAGTTTAAACATGATTTTTATGAGCAATTTGCACCCTGTGGTCTGCTGCAGACTGTTCTCAGTGCTCCCTGAATGCTGACATGGGGAGGTCAAGGCCAGCCACACATTTCTGCTCCTCTCACATGCCAGCTTGACCTCAGGAGGAAGTGTAGAATATGTGTAGGTGTCATGGAATCATAGAATGGTTTGGTTTGGAATGGATCTTGCCATGGGCAGGGACATCTGCTCTTGGAGTAACCAGGCTGCTCCAAGCCCCATCCCACCTGGCCTTGGACAATTTCAGGGATGGGGCAGCCATGGCAACCACTCTCCTAGTGAAGAATTTCCTCCTAATATCAAAAGTAAATCTCTCCTCTGTCAGTGTGACACCATTCCCCCTTGTGCCATATGTATGTAGATATGGAGAAATATGTGTGTAGAAACTGTACAATATTCTACAATAAATAGAAATGTATGAAGTTTATGGGACTTCAGGGCTTTCTTCTCAAACATCCTTTAATCTCATGGCCCTGTGAATTGTAGCAGTTCTGGCCTGGCGTGTTCTGTGTGATTTGTGGGTCAGAGAGGAACCATTTAAGCAGTTGTGCATCACCTGCTCACCATACCAGAGCTGTGGCTGTGTCCCAGCAACAGAGGCAAAGGAAAAAATACTTATCCCAGCCCGGCCAACCAAGCTTGCAAGAGGAGGGAGAATGTGCCATCTCCTGCCATGGGAGGCATCACATCCTAAACACACAAGGGATGAGACAGAACAGATTGGATCCAGAATGTGGAGGCTTCCCCAACAACCTGGCATGTGCCAGCAGGATTTCAGTGGTCTTCCTCACCCACCACATCAAGGAAGAGCATCTGGTTCCTCCTGTGGTTCCTGTTAGAAAAACCCAGGTGAGAAGCAGTATTTTGGGGATTTTTTCACAGGTATCAACGTGCAGGTACAGCTTATCCGGGGGTAACAGGGCAGATCATGAGCCCTTTGTTCAGGCAGTTCCCTGGGAGCAGAGGCAGGAGTGTGGATGCACATCCCCTTCTCCATGATGTGTCACACAGCTGCTCCCTTCCTCCTGCTCTTCCCTGCCGTGCACAAAGCCAGAGTGCTCCTGCTCTGGAAGAAGTAAAACAAAGGAGAGAATGGAGCTCTTCATTCATCTGTGGTGGCTGCAAGGGGAACAAAAGCCTTGGCTCAAAACTTACAAAGTTCTCAATGCCAAGAGGAACTGAGCTCTTGGCACGGCAGAGGTTTTGGACCCAGCCATAGCTGGAGGAAGCGAGTCAGAATAATGCCTCGAATGCAGGGGAGGAAGGGGCCAGGGAACATGGGTCAGGCTGAAGAACTGCTGGCTGCTCTTCCCTGGCCCTGCAGGGACTGTCTGATCGATGGCATTTGGCGTCTTTCATCTGCAGCCACTCCGTGCTGATTCCAGCCGGGCTGAGCAGAGCTCCCCTCCACCAGCCCAGCAGATATATCTGCTAAAAGAAGTGTCTCACCAGGGTCTGCTAAAGAAAATCCATTCTGCACTGAAGCCCAGAAAGCCCGCAAGGAGCTGGTCTTTGGCAGCCAAGCTCGGGGAAGAGTTAAAGCACAGCATCAGGCTTTCAGCAGAGAGAAAAAGTTGCTCTCCTGCCTTTCTTTTCTTTTTTTTTTCCCTCACTCTTAAAAAAATGCTTCATTTTCACTTCAGTGAAGCTGGAGAGTCAGGAAATAATACAAAGGCTCTTTACAAAGCCCATCTTCTTTCTTCTGTGGCATCTGTGCTGAAGTATCTGTGACGGTAACAGCCTCTGCTTTCTCTTCACAGGACTCAGCTTCATCAAATATTCCCTCTCTTGAGGCTGTGTGATGGTGGGATTCCCTCTCCCAGCTCCATTGCTTTTCCAGTCACACTCTGAGCTGCTTACAGAGCTCAGGCAGAGAAAAAGGAAAACCTATTCTGTTTGCTGTTCGCAGTGAGAAGAAGGGGCTGTGGCCCCCCTCAGCCTCCCCAGCCCCAAGGAAGCTCTCCCATAGGCAAGCTGGACACAGGGCAGTTGGTGACAGCACTGTCACCTCCCCAGATACACTTGTCAAACCACCATTTTCCAGGCATATTTTAATCCCCTTTGGATTGCTCTAATTTAAATAATTAATCAGCGCTGAGTCCTTCTCTCTTCACTTGACAGGAGTGCTGGGAGCTGGTTGTGCTCCCTGTGCAGCACCTGCCCCCACCAGCCCTGCCACAGCTGCTGTTTCCTCTGTCCCCTCTGTCCCCTCAGGGCCCCAGGCCCACATGGTCCCAGGACCCCAGCAGATCACTGTGCCTCATTTTGTGGGCTCGTCCCAGGGAGCACAGGCTGGCAAAGGTGAGAGCTCCCCAGCTTTCCCCACCATCCCCCAGGACCCCCATTTCTACACCTGGTCAGGAGCTCTGCTGCAGCACAGTGACATCTGCTTGTATGGCAGGGGACAATGAGCTGCTGGTCAGCTCGGAGGGGAGCCATCCCCTCAGCCCCTGCAGGCAGCCACGGGCCCTGAGGGCACTGCAATTCCCTGGCACAGTTCATGCCACTGTCTCTCTTGTCACCCATGCCCCAAGGAGAGCCTGAGGACAGACAGACTGCCAGACACACGTGGGCACAGAGCCATTCTGCTCCTGTCCTGCAGCCCCTTCTCCTCTGCAGGGCCAGCAGCTCATCCCCCCAGCCAGTGAGCCTTGAGCCCGGGGGTGGGAGGGGAGGGTGTGTGTCCCAAAGGCACCATCTCTCTGACAGAGGGGATATAGCACAAGAGTGGGGACATGTCCTGCCGTGGGCACAGGGAGGTGCCAGGGGAGCAGGGAACATCCCAGCCCCCTTGTTCAGAGTGGGGAAGTAGCCCCAGGGTATCCCCAGGTCCTGCAGGCAGCAGAGGCCACAGCAGCAAGGGCACGAGGTGACCTCAACAGCATCTGCTGGACCTGCAGCAGGGCAGACAGTGCTGCAATGTACTCCAACTGCCCAGGACATGTGTGCACACACAGGTACCACCCTGTGAGCCACTGGCTCTGCTCAGAAGTGCAGGAGCTCCCTGACCACTGCTCTGGTAGCTGCAGAGTCCCAGCATGGGGTCTGGGTGCACCCTGTGCAGCTCCTGCCCAGGGAGATGATCTCGCCCAGGGTGGCAGAGCAAGCAGGCCCAGCTCAGCCCTGGAGGCTGGGCAGTGCACACAGCACAATGCTGGTGATGATGGGCAGGCTGCTGCTGCTGGGGGTCTCTTAATCCCTCCTTTCCACCTCTGACCCATCACTACTCCGGGAAATCTTCTCTCAGCACTTTCATGCAGACCTGAAATGCTCTAGGAGATTGCACTCCTGCTGTTTTTCTTCCAGAAATACCATTTTCATAATAAAAGTGCTACTGTTTTCACCTCTCCCTGGTGCAGACACACTTTGTTCCCTTTCATGTTTTAATTCTCAAGTTCCTCTTCAGTGTTTCCACTGTAAAAATTGACTCAGAACAGCACATTTCATCTCCTCCCACACGTCCACACAAGTGCAGTTTCCCTCTCCAGGCGCTGGAGAAGGACATCCCATGAGCCACTGGCCAGGCTTCCCACCCTCCAGCAGCCCTGGAGCATTGCTCCTGTTCCCCAGGCAAGGAGAAGACAAGACTGGAGCATCCTGCCCCAGGGCACCCTGCAAGTGTGTCCAGAGACCAACCACTCCAACCAGGGAGAGCAAGAGGTGAGAAGCAGAAATGACAGATGGCTCAGGAGCAGATGTGAAGAGAAGAGGATCCTCTCTCAGGTGATGGCAGAAGGGACCCATTGGGGGTCAGCATGTCCATCCTGTGTCTGTAGCTCCTCCCTGCACCTCAGCAGCTCCAGGTGCTGCATTATCCCCATGGAAATTCCAGGTGGAGTCACCGAACACATGGATGACATCCAGCACCTGCATTCCTGCCTGGGACCACACATGCTCCAAGGGCCAGAGTGGCTCTGGCACAGCATGGACAAGGAGGCTTTCATGGTCAAACCCAGATGGGAAAAAAGGGTGGAAATAGGAGCTTTTGAAACTGCACACCTGCTTCCTCATTCACCAGTTCTGTCTGATTTTGCACTGGATAAAGATTAGAAAGCTATTTAAGAAAACAAATAAAGAAAAGGCTAAACCAAATTAATATTTTCTTTTTTCCCAGGAAAAATCTATTTATTTTTAGCTGATGTAAAAAAAAACATTTGGATTTGTGCTCACAGCTTTCCTTTAGGCTCAGTGGGTCTCCTCTGGGTGAGGGCAGTCAGCCCCAGGGCCAGGCTGACTGGGAAAGGAGCAAGAAGAGTTTCTTCAGAAGATTTCATCCCACAAAAACAGCAGGGATGGACCTAGTGTCCCCCAGTCCGTGATGAACCCCCAGGAAGACTCCCACACCAGGCAGCACAGCTCTGCCATCCAGGAGGCACAAAGAGATCCCCAACTGCGTGGTAAAAGTGGCACAAAGGGTACAGCAGCTGAGAAGGTGCTTCAGGTGTCCTCCAAAGGTGGGAGCCCAGACCCTAGGGAGCAAATGCAAGAATCAAGCAGCCCCAGCCACGTGCCCAAAAGAAACAGAATCTCAGCGTGCTCCACTCTTGGTTGATCTGTACCACAAGCCTGTGTCCTCTTGCAGTTACCTAAGGCAACAGCATCACAGGTTATTTACATATTTATGGAGTATTTACCCCAAACCTCATAATGCTACAAAAAACTTGATCATACAGCTGGTAATTTAAATGAAAAATTGTTATTCATACATTTTCATTGTAATGTCACATGCCACAAAATATTACAGGTTCATGAGGCAGCCAGGGCTCTGCTAATAATTAGAATGCATTACCACTTTGATGAGGCATTTACACAAAACTGCAGAACAAGAGCTGCTGAGATGTTCCCAGCACCCCAATTAGAAAATGTCAGAGGCTTTTATTTACTCTACTGATTGTGCAGCATAAATCCCACCTTTTGCCTATTCCAGACACTTGGCACACAGCAGGACATAGGTGTTGTCACCTCCTGGTCCCACTCAGAAGCCTGGGAGTGCAGGTGCTTTGGGCTCAGCATTCTCAGCAAATGAGTCTCAGTGCTTGGAGGGGCTGTAGGAACAGCAGCCATGGCAGAACCCGTGAGGGACCTTTCCTTGGGAGGTGCAGAGGGTCCAGGTGCTCCTGCAGACCCAGGGTAGGAGCACTGCAGGGCAGAGCTGGCCCACGGGATGGATGGGCAGAGGGGACAGGGTCTGTGGAGAGCAGTACCCACATGGTTAGTCAGGGCCTCACCTGCCCTCTCACCTCAGGTCCCTCCTGCACAGCCCTACTGCCCCCTCCATCACATTTCCCAGGCCCCCAGCCTCTGCTCCAAGTACTTGACTCCCTCTTACCCCACCTTCTACAGCCCAGCCCATCCTGCTGGTCCCTTCACATAAACCCTTCACCATCCATTCCACCTCCTGCTCCACTGTGGGAGTCAAGGGAGGCCAGGAAACCTCTCTTTCTCCCCCTGGGGTTGTGTTCATCCCCAGAGCACCCCAGGCTGGCTTGGATGTTGATCTGAGCCTTTGGGAAGGTTTGCCCTCAATCCTGGATGAGCTGCAAACACCCAAGAAGTGAGAAAAGCCTTTTGCTTCTGCAGCACAGAGAATTTAGTTGTAGGTTTAGATTTTGTTCTATGTATTATATGGGCACAAGATGGATGCTTTTGGGTGTGGTTTCTCCTTCTTCTTCTTCTCTTTCCTCTTTCTTTTCCCTTCTTCTCTGACACCAGTTCCTGTGGTGTGGTGGTTGGTGGAAAGAAAGTTAGTATTGGAAAGACATATCAATAAGATGAGGGTTTACTGGTGTTGGAAACAAAATAAGATACATATTGTTTCTTGAATGGTTGTTAGTTAGACATAAAAGGTAGCTGCCTTTCAGCTGCCATTGCCTTTTTGCTCTGGTGTCCTGGGAGGACACTGTCCTCTGAGGTTTTGATAAAATATAATTAACAACTCTGATACAGCAAAGAAGATGTCTTGCTTTGTTCCTTTCAACATCACGGACTGAAGGAAGAGAGTCTCAAGGCCAGAACGCAGGGCAAACCCCTGGGGGGGCCAGGGCCCCACAGAACCCCTGTAGGGGGGCAAGGCTCCCACACTCCACAGTCAGTCCCTCAGCCCCATTCCAGGTGTATGTCCCCCAACCTTTGGTCACTCTGGCTCATCAGGCCCCATGGTCCCACCACCAGAGAGCCATGGTTGCTCTGCTTTCCAGGTGCACCTCACCTTAGACACCAGCAAGGGCGTCAGGGATAGCCCTCACCCTGATCCCTGCTGCTGCAGTGCCCTCTGGGCCTCGTCTGAGGGCCTGTGTGGAAAGCAGAGATCCAGGAAGGAGGATGCAGTCCTGCCTGAACCCCCCAGTGCTGGTAGGGGATGCAGGGGGGCTTTCCCTTGAGAGCTGAGGGGTTTAGGACACCCCATGACACATCACCTCTCTGCTGACCAAGCACAGCTAACCCACCAGGAAGGCGTACAGCCCTCACTGCCAGGCAGATGGGCCTGGCACATCTGTTACGTTTGGGGGTTTGGTAGAAGAGGAAATACACCTTCCATTCATCTGCTCACTTATGCCAAGGAATGAGGGAAGCCCTGTCTCTGCACAGGCTGCTCAGTGAACAGAGCTTTTGGGTTGGCATATTCACTCACCTTCAGCCACCCCAGATCCTCCCAGAAAGGCAGGAGGGCACTAGCAGTGGCACCATGCAGGGAACTGAGACCTTCAGGGAGAAATAGATGGAAGTGCTGTCACAGCTCAAAGGAGCAATTACCTTGGCAGGCAGGGCAGCAATGAGCTGTGAAGTTATGAGAAATGCCCCACAGCACCCTCCAACAAATAACCAGGAGGTGAGGACACAGCAGGGAAGTCCCAGCTGAGCAGGGAAACCTGCCCTTTTCTCTGGAATCTTTCATTTCGCTGGGCTCATTATGGTGTGGGCTTTTGCTGATGCCATGGGAAGCCAAGGCAGGGCCCTTGGGAGCAGCACATCTCTCTTGGCAGCACATGCTTCATGCCAGGCTCACACTCACAAACACCTGGAGGCCTAGGCAGAAGAGAGATGGGGTGCACAGGGAAAGGGATGAACTGCAGGTAATTAAACCAGGGAGGAAATAACCAACCAGGGCAGGACAGAGTTCAGAGACCATAGAATTGTGGAATCTGAGACTGGTTTGGGTGGGAAGGGACCTTAGAGCCATAGAGTCCATCCAGTGCCACCCCTGCCGTGGCAGGGACACCTCCCACTGTCCCAGGCTGCTCCAAGCCCCAATGTCCAGCCTGGCCTTGGGCACTGCCAGGGATCCAGGGGCAGCCACAGCTGCTCTGGGCACCCTGTGCCAGGGCCTGCCCACCCTCCCAGGGAACAATTCCTTCCCAATATCCCATCCATCCCTGCCCTCTGGCACTGGGAAGCCATTCCCCCTTGCACTGCCAAGGATGTCCAAAGCTGCAAAGCCAAGAGGTCCCACAGCTGGTCTCAGCTCAGCTGTGGCTTCATATTGCTGTGACATCTGCAGGTGTGCTGTTACCTGCTGGCAGCAGGAACAGTCTGCCAGCAGTGGTGGGAAGGAGAAGGAGGTTCCTCAGGCTGTGCAGAAATTGGGCTGAGAGGCTAAAACCCACCTGTGGCTGTTGAGAGGGTCGGTGGTGAGCAGCACACCCTGTGCAGCTGCACTCGAAGGGAAGGGATGGTGCTGGAGGGGACTGGAGTGACAGATGAGGACATAGGAAAGCACAGTTTTGGGGGGCCCTGGCAGCAGGAGTGGGGTGCTCCCCATCCACCAGTGCCAGCATGTGGAATGGTTCTCATCCCCCTGGCCTTGAATGGCCATCCCCACCCCAGCCCTCGAGCCTGGCAGAGTTTGGGGACAGTGCTAAGGGTCCAGCACCCTTTGTTCCTCCCATGGCAGGAGGAGGGTGACACAGCAGCTCCTGGCAGGCTGAATGACTCTTCAGCTCCAGGAGGGCACTGAGAGCCGGAGCCACAGCCAGAGAAGGTGACAGCCACTGGCTGTGTCCCCATGGGGCATCAGTGACTGTGGGCAGGACAGGGCTGACCAGGGCTCAGGCTGGACCCGCCTGAATCAGGGGGGTTGGGATAAAAATAAACCTTACCAGAAACATCTGAGGGGACATGTGAGCTTGTCTCTGTCACACAGTGAAACCCTGCCATGGCTAGGGCAAGGACAAGGCTCTTCAAGGGGTGAAGCTGCAGATCTGCCCCAGCACATCCAGCTCACCTTTGGGTTCTACAGCTCTCTGCCCTCCCCCTGTACCCACCCCAGGCTCAGCTCTGCTCCCCTCCCTCCTCCTGGCTGAAGCTCTGCATTCTGCTGCCTTTGTGCCATGGTCTGAAAGCAGATTGTGGAGCATTGTCACTTGGAGCTGTGCCTTCGGCAGAATTTGTTACCCAGCTCTTTAATTGCACATTGTGAAAGTACACACAGGAAAAATCATACCACAAGAAATTTTGGGTCAGAAAGAAACAATTGCATGATTGGCCTCTTAAAAGCAAGATGCCTCTCGAACACGGGAGTAGCACTATAGCAAGAGAACAAACTTTCCCAGTCATTCAGGTGTAGAAGAGCCCATCTTTAGGAAGAGAGAAGCGCTTTATTTCAGATCAAAAAGGATGACCCCAGGGATCCTTACCAGAAGCTGTAAACTACATCATAAAAGTGAAATAACTTTTACCCAGGCTCACAAAAAAAAAAAAAAGAAAAAGCCTTCCTTTCAAGAATATTCTGTGCAGCTTAAAAATGACTCTTATTAAAATGAATCAATTTCATAAGCATGCTAACATCTTTATTCCTCAAATGTTAAGTAGAACATTTAGAAATGGAGAATGTATCTCTGAACACCTTCCTTACATCTAAATTCATGTTTCTGCATAAAGGTCAAAGCTTTTCTGGGTGTTTTTTCCTTGATAAGCTTCTTCAGAGGTGTTTATTTACAAATTATCTGCTTCCACATGTAAGCCTGATATAATAACTCCTGTTGCTTTTGTTCTGAGTGTGGGAGATGGAGGTGTACAAGTGTAGCAAGGCCATTTGATGTCATAATTGGATCTCAAAGCAGGCACTGTCTGAGTACAGAATGGGGCAGAAGTGGGTCCAGCCCTGATCTAAGCAGATCCTCCTTTGGGTGGCAAAAGCCTCTCTGCCACCTGTGAGCTTCCCCTGCTGGTCACAGGTGCTCTCAAGGGGGACAGTGATGCTGCCCAGGACAAACACAGCAGCACAGGACTCGCTCCCAAGGAGTTACATAAAAGAGACAATCACAGAACCAACCAGACTGGCAAAGATCTCTGAGGTCATGGAGTCCAACCTGTGACCAACACCACCATGTCAACTTGACCATGGCACTGAGTGCCACATCCAGTCCTTCCTTAAACACCTCCAGGGACAGTGACTCTGTCACCCCCCTGAGCACCCCCTTCCAATGCCTGCCTGGCCTTTCTGTGAAGAACTTCTTCCTAATGTCCAAATTATGTCTGCAATGAGTGATGATCATTCTGTTTCAAACCTCTCTCTAAAATTTCACTTTCTCAAAAACAGTAGTTATGCTGAAAAGTCATGGAACGGAGATTTGTCCATGGGTAAAGCAAAGTGTCAACTCCTTTAAATTCCTGATGATGCCAAAGGGACATCTGAGAGAGTGGACCAAAGCAGAGAGGTGAACACTGCAGATGCTCTGGGCCTCTCCCACCACAGCAGCAGAAGCCATTGGGGTGATGTTGCACACACACACAAAGTTGCTCTGGAGCCATGAGCAGGTCAAAGCATCCAGGCAGGCAAAGGATGGCAGAAATCACAGTTTCCTTTGAGCTCACACAGTTAAATTTTTGGGGGTAAGCAGTGGCCAGACAGCTAAAGCAGAGAGTGGTGAACAGAGAGGAGTCATGACACTGCTGGGTTTTAATGCCACACACCACATTATTTCCTCAGCACTGAGAGCATTAGGAGGCTGTCAGCATTCTGGCAAGGAATCAGAGTTAATGTCTTCTCATAATGAATTTAATGGGATAATGAAATGCTGCTGTAATTGAAAGTATTAACATCTTCTCCTGTTAAATACCAACTTGCCTAGACCATGTGTTCCTTGAGAAAAGACATGAGCTAATCTTGGTAAACACAGAGAAATAGTGGGATTTAATTTGCATTTAGGAAAATGGAGGTGTTTACTCTCTGTATCCAGACATTTGGTGGGTTTCAATACTACTCCTTTGACTTCTTTTAAATAAGTGATTTAAATGCTTTCTTTGGTTGCATTGGATTTAACTGAGATTAATCAGCTTTACATATGCAGATACTATTTAGATTATGTGAGATATATAAAGAGGACTCTCCAGCCTTTGAATTTGGCTATTGTGCCTATCTGTAAGCTCCTTTAATTATCTAAAGTGTGTAAGGGGGAGCTCGCCAGCAGTTCAGGAAAGGATGTGCTTTGTCCCTGGCTGGCAGAGGACAGAGACCCTCCAGGCACACACTCTCTTGTCTCACACATCTCAATTATCAGCTCCCAACAGAGCTAATGGCTGCAGCCATTACTAGTGTAAACCACTGTTTCCTGTTCTGTCTCCTTTCCTCAATAATTAAAAAGTCATGTTCATTAACTGTGATTGTTGTACTTGCCTCAGTTGTGGTGGATACCAGACCAGCCCTTGGGATCAGCAGACAAGGAGGAACACTCAGGCTCTGGGCATTCAAGTGCCCCTTGGCTAAATTTCAGCCTTTGTTTAAAAGGCAATTACTGCCAGCCAGTCAGGAGATCCCCACGAGAGCTGGGCCAAGGGCAATGGTCCCAAGAGACAAACTTGGAGTTTTTCTTCATCACATCTGCAGCCACACAGAGCTTTGGAGTGTGGTAGTGACTCTGTGTGAGGACTTCCACCAGTTCTGGGTAGTGCCTTCCTGTGAGTTTCACCTGCACTCCTCAGAGCTGCTGAGGAGCTCCATGACCTGCAGGTACAGCCTAGACCTCAGCAGCAGCATCAGGAGAGCAGGAGGTGCAGGAGTCCTTCCAGCAGCAGCTTCAGTTTGAATATTGCCTTAGATGCCTGGGTCACTTACTGATGTGCCTGCAAAATAAAAATAAAAATGTATTTTTGCAAAAGAATATAAAAATCCCGATTGCCCAGGTGTCACAGGGACATGCTGGCTCCTCATGGGGAGTTTCCAGCAGACAGGTCACAGCAGACCCCCGGGGCAGCATCTCCTCATCCCCCCAGCTGGAGCCCAGGAGGAGAGAGGAGGGTTCCTCATCCCAGCATGGATATTATTCCTATGGTCTCCCTTAGTCCCTTCCTGCTCAACACTCCCCTGGCAGCTAGGAGCTGCAGATAAAGGAGCCCAAGGATAAAGGGGTTGCCTGCACCTCATTTACAGCTTTTTAATTATTTGTTTGGGTGGCAGGCACATGGGCCATTCTCTAGAACCCAAGATTGGTCTGTTCCCCACCCTCCAGTTCAACACCACCTTCTGCCAAATTGCAGTATTTCTGTAGGTCTCTGTTTAAATAAATTTTTAAAAATAGTTGGAAGAATAGAAAGGGGCAGAAAAAAGCTAGAGAGTTGATTTAAGGGCCAGGAAGAACACCTTCCATGCAGAGATTTAAAGGCTTCAAGCTGGTTAGCTTTTAAAAAAGAAGACTGAGAGGTGACTTCATCATTGCATCTAAACTCCTTCAGGGGGAGAAAATATCTTGCAATAAAGACTCTGTGACTGCAATTTGAAAGGCAGAACAAGAGCTGGGAGCTGAAGCCAGTAACATTTGAATTATAAATTAGACACTTTTTTAGAGGGAAAACATTTATTCACCACTGAAAGTAGCCTGAAGAGATCTCCCTGGAAGACGTGTTTCAGTTAAACCCAAGTCACTGGGTGCACTGCATGATGAACCCAGTGAAATGTAAAGGCCTGTGATTTACAGGAATCAAGTGTGATGATATAATGCACCTCTCTGGCTTTAGTCTCTGTGATTCTATTAAATAAAACCATCACACAAGCTGCAGGCCAGCAACAAATTCCTTCTCCTTGCCACATACCTGAAAATGAGGAGATGGCCAGAGCTCTCCTGGAGGCACATCCCACTCTGGAGAGAGACAGACAGATCCCTGCCATGTCCAGAGGGAGAGTGGGGGGGAGAAACTCTTTTTTACCTAGTGTCAGCTTAGTGCAGGCTGAGATGGATGAATAAATGCCTGAGATCAAAGACCCAGAGAAGCTGTGGTTGCCCCAGGATCCCTGGCAGTGTCTAAGGCCAGGTTGGACAGGGCTTGGAGCAGCCTGGGATAGTGGAAGATGTCCCTGCCCATTGCAGGAGTGGCACTGAGTGAGTTTTAAGGTCCATTCCAACCCACACCAGTCTGTATTCTGTGATCCTCAGGCTTTGGAGGTTTCACAGCCTCCAGTGCAGGGGAAAGCATCATGGGCAGCAGCTCAGCAATGCCACAGCCCCACTCAGGAGCCTTCCTGTGGGCAGAGACAGTGCAAGGACTCTGAGAAGGCACCCAGTGATGCTCTCAGCTCAGGGCTAACCCCTTTTAGAGGTGGGGACTCTGGGGACAGCTGAGCTCAAATGGGGGTGCACAGCCCCACTCCCAGGTGGAGCAAACACCAGGATTGCTGTGTTTTCAACAACATGACCCACAGCAGTGGCACAGAGTCTCCTGCTAACTCCAGGGCAGGTCCAGAGCCTGACAAAGCGTGAATTCCACCTCCTGTGTCCTCTCTGCACTCCTCTTGGAGCACTGAAGAAGACAAGCTAAGCCAGCAAGGCCTTCCCTGGGTGGGTGGCAGAGGACATCCCTGTTATCTTGTCCTCTGAAAGCCATGGGTGTGCTTAGTATTCACAGCACAGCCCAATTATTTATAACAGTTATTTTTCATTTTGAGTTTCAAGGTATAATAAGGTGGTTATAAAACTGATTTAGGGATAGAAAAGTTTGATTATAAAGGGAAATTATTCAAAGGTTTCAATGGAAGGAATAAGTTGCAAGAAATAAGAGTGCTGTTGGAGGGAAGAGATGCACTGAATCAAAAGCCTTTTAACTGTTCCCTTGTCCCAGGCATGGCCATCCCACCAGCCCTCATGTTCCAACAGGAGGGCTTTTCCCAGGGAAAAAACTCATGTTCCCTATGTCTCTGAAGCCTATCACAGAGCAGGGAGGGTAGGAGGAAATATTTCCAGCAAAGGGAAACCTGCACAGTGGGATCTGGAGTGCAGGTTAGCGTGAGGGCAATGACAACTGTAGGAACTTTATGATACAACACTTCAGAAACTGATATCAAAGTGATGGAGTGGAAGCAGGCAGAGGAGCAGACAGAGGGCTCAGCCTCCCTACACACAGGATGGGAAGGGACAGGGTTGAAAGACAGAAAACCCCTGTTTTTTCACTGTGGTGGGACCTGGTTTTCTCACATGTTGTTAACAGCACCTCCTAAAGAGCAGATGAGGCTAAAAAGCCATTCCCACCCCTCCTCACACTGAGGGCCCTCTGCTCATACACAGCTTGGAACACTGGGATGGGTGGTATGGACTGTCCTGGTCCACAAGGAGATCCATGCTCTTCCTTGCCCACCTCCCAGCCTGCAGCCCCCCAGACCTCATCCCAGCTTCACCAGTGCTGCTGCAAGGTACTTGGAAAGGGACAGACCAAATTGGGTTTACTCCATAAAACAAACTTTAAATATTTATCATTAAACAAACTTCCATTTTAGCAAAAAAAAAAATGCTGTTTGCTTACACTGGGGGATGAATTAACATGTTGTTTTGCAGTGGACATGGACAAAAATTCTGGATAGGGGAGACCTCTGCCCTGCTGCTGGGAGAAGCTCTGCAGTACCCAAAGCCTTTACCTGTAGGAATCATGGAATGGTTTGGGTTGGAATGTGTGGGAGTCAAGGGAGGCCAGGAAACCTCTCTTTCTCCCCCTGGGGTTGTGTTCATCCCCAGAGCACCCCAGGCTGGCTTGGATGTTGATCCGAGCCCTTGGGAAGGTTTGCCCTCAATCCTGGATGCACTGCAAACACCCAAGAAGTGAGAAAAGCCTTTTGCTTCTGCAGCACAGAGAATTTAGTTGTAGGTTTAGATTTTGTTCTATGTATTATATGG
>VZTN01021330.1:57318-79749 GCA_013400515.1 Erpornis zantholeuca | reverse complement strand
AGATATAAAAGGTAGCTGCCTTTCAGCTGCCATTGCCTTTTTGCTCTGGTGTCCTGGGAGGACGCTGTCCTCTGAGGTTTTGATAAAATATAATTAACAACTCTGATACAGCAAAGAAGATGTCTTGCTTTGTTCCTTTCAACATCACGGACTGAAGGAAGAGAGTCTCAAGGCCAGAACGCAGGGCAAACCCCTGGGGGGGCCAGGGCCCCACAGAACCCCTGTAGGGGGCCAAGGCTCCCACAGGAAGGCACCTTAAAGCCCATCTCATTCCACCCCAGGCATGGGCAGGGACACCTTCCACCAGAGCAGGCTGTCCATGCCCATCAGACATTCATCCTGCAAGGCCACAGTGAGAGTGCAGCTGTATCCCTGCCTTCCCAGCGTGTAAAGAGGCAGACCCAGTGTGAATGCACCCAGAAATGCCAAGGGGCTCTGCAGGGCCAGGGACAAACATGGGGATGCACCACTTCTCAGGATCCCCAGAGCCTCTCCTCAGCCAGGGCACTTGCCAGGGACTAAAGCAGCTTGGTTCAGCTCTGCTCCTGAGAACTCCAGTTTATGCTGCTCCTCTACCCCTGTTGTGTGCAGGGCACCCAGGGTCAGATCTGGCAGGACATTATCTCAGCAGTCTGGGCTCTGGCTGCAGCTTCTGAAACCACAAATTTCCTGAGTGCCAGGATGACACTGAGCAGCAGCAAGAGCCAGATGGATGGGAGGCCACAGCAGTGCAGGAAGAGCTGGGGAGCAAGAAGCTGTGCCAGGGGTAGGAAAAGGTTCTTCCCCCAGAGGGTGCTGGGCACTGCCCAGGCTCCCCAGGGAATGGGCACAGCCCCGAGGCTGCCAGAGCTCCAGGAGCGTTTGGGCAGCGCTGCCAGGGATGGACAGGGTGGGATTGTTGGGGTGTGTGTGCAGGGCCAGCAGCTGGGCTGGGGGATCCTGTGGGTCCCTCCCAGCTCAGGACATTCCATGAGTCCATGAGCAAGAAGACAGTGAGCAGGACTGAGAGGTTCCAGCCCATCTACAGCCACCTGCTCCACCAAAGCAGTCTGGGAGTGAGCTCCAGAGAGTGGGGCAGGAGCAGGCACACGGCTTGAATGCAGATGGGGAAACACCACTGCCAGCAGTTCTCCAGCTCTTTGGGATGCAGATAACCACAGCCAGCAACTTCCCACTGGGAAAGGAGACAGAGGATTCATCAAAGAATAGAAGTCAGCAGGACTGTTATTGGACAGAGATGATAAAATTGCTAATAATGCGACAGGGAAAACAGGAGCAGAAATATTTATGTGCTGTGTGAGGGGAGCCTGAGGATGTGCTGGCTCTCCACAAGAGCCAGGGAGAGTTTCCCTTGCTGCTGTGGAAGGTTAAACACAGCCTCTCACTGGGAAGCACTTCCAAACTAATCACAGCAGACAAGGTATCCCAGCACCCCATGAGCTAACAAGGAGATATCTGGCCTTTATTAATTTTGACTCCATCAGAGACAATAGGGAGCTGAAGCAGATGGGGAGAACACTGATGCTTTACTTTGCTGCACCCCATGAACAAAGCAGGTCTCTCATCTGAAATCAGTCACAGAAAAAAATAGGAAAACCAACACAAGTTTCAGCTGATAAAGAATTAAATTATAGAATTAACATCAAGCAGTGTAATTGCAGGCAGGTAACTTGTTCCTGGAGGGCTGCATGGGAAAGGACCAGAGCCATGCTTTGCAATGGATAAAACTGAGGAACAGCACCGGGAACCAGCACAAGGACTCTTTGCTTTTAGGAAAACACTGGGGTGAGCCTTGGCTCAGTGAGATCTGACGTGTCCAGCACCAGCAGCTCTGGGGGTGCTTCACACAAACCCACCAGAGCAGCTCCTCACCCTCCAGCCAGGGTCACCCAAGGGAAAGCACTGGCTAGGACTGGACAAACAAACATTGAAGATGGCTCTTCATAGTGGAGGGAAATTAAGGATATGATAAATTCACTTTCTAAAACAATCAGATCTCCAATTTCCACTATTAGAGTGGATGGGGTAAACGAGGACATGGGATAATGTGACAGATCGGCCATTTTGGGGAAATGAACACATTCATTTCAACTGTGCTGGCAGGCAAAATTCACTTTAAATTACATAACACAGCAATTTGTCTTCATCATCCATTACCTGGGAGTGTGTAAGTGAAAAACTGTCACCAGAGAGGCAGCCTACACTTGTCTAAAGGTTTGGGGAACCCGGCAGGTTGGTGCTGCAGACAGGAGTGTGCTCTGGGAGGCTGCCCAGAGCCACAGCACGGTGCTGCTCCGGGCAAAGCCCCAGCAGGAGGTGGGCAGTCCCCTGCTCTCCTCCTGCCCCCACCACCTCTGCTGGGCCATCTCCCACACCCACTGGATCCAGGGCAGCCTTGTGTGAGCGTTGGGTTTGCAGGACCTACAGCTCTGGTTGAGCCAGCCAGGCCCTGTCCCTGTGGTGCCAATCTCAGCTGAGTGTCACCACGGGGCACTGGTGACAGCAGGCGCTTCTCCAAATGGTCACTGTATTTAGAAACTCAGGAATGTTTTCTTCCACGTTGTGAGTCTCATCTGGCAGCATCTGGACTCCCCTTTTTTCCTCCCGTCACCAAATTCTCCCATCATGGAGATCTTTTTACTTGGAAATTGTGACTGTTTTGTCAAGAGTTACAGCTAGGTCTTCCCCTGTATCATTTCTCACTCCCTCTCTCCCTGTGCTTCCTCCTTCTCAGATCTCAGTCGCAGCCCTGTCTTTTATCAGAGACTCAGCAAGCCCCCAAAATTGCAAGGTTGACTCCTCTCTCTAGATCAATTGCCAGTAATCCTATGATTTTGCCTTCTTTGTGTGCCCTCTGCTTAAAAGCCTCTCGCTCGTGGGGTTTATTTTCCACATGGGCTGCGCACCCCCCAATTTTCTGTGCCACAGCTGGGTGCACTTAGCCTCTTCTGCTTGATTTGTCTGAAAAATGTGAAACTCTTCAGGAGCTTCAGAGCAAGCAATTGTCAAGAAAAACTGCCTTCAAACTTTCCTCTTTTTACCTGGCAGCTGTTTCTTGAGGCAGAATGAGCAGGGAAAAGTGTCTAAGCATGCTCTGTTTTGAATTTGTTCATAGGTTCAGCACTTGGGATGCTCTTAATTGTACATAATTTTTGGGTTTGCTTCTGATGTAACAGGCGATGAAAGATGATAAGTGCAAAAGAAATTGAAAGTTCAAAAAAGGTTTGAGCCTGCAGTCCAGCAAAGGTTAAAAGCTACCTGGTGTTTGAGAAACCTCCCTATAATCTGCAGAGCAGAGCCCTGGAATACATGGTCAGAGAAATCCTCCTAACCAGGGATTGTTAATGGTCTGTCAGGTGACCACCCAACAGTGTGATGCACTTCAGAGGGGAGATGGACAGATGAGCTCATTTATTCTTCATCCTGGTTTTCTGTATTCCATTTCATCTGGCAACAGAAGTTTATAGGACCCCTGACAGATATGTGTACTCAAAGCAGGGGAAGCAGAGAGGTTCTTCAGCTTTACATCGATTTTTACTGAACAAGTTGGAGAACCAAGAGCACCGAAGCAAGTCCAAGATCCATGATTTCCATGTCATGTCCTGTGGCTCTTTCATTTGAGTGCTGGGGATGGAAGGTGGTGACATCACTCTGTGTGCCAAAACTGGGCTGAATTCATTGTAGGGATCAGGAGGGATATTCACAGATTCATGGAATAGTTTGGGTGGGAAAGAACCTTAAAGCTCCTCTCACTCCATCTCCCTGCCATGGGCAGGGACACCTCCCACTGTCCCAGGCTGCTCCAAGCCCCAATGTCCAGCCTGACCTTGGGCACTGCCAGGGATCCAGGGGCAGCCACAGACCTTCTCACCAGCAGCCAAGGTCTCCCACGGAACAATTCCTTCCCAATATCCCATCCAGCCCTGCCCTCTGGCACTGGGAAGCCATTCCCTGTGTCCTGTCCCTCCATGCCTTGTCCCCAGTCCCTCTCCAGCTCTCCTGGAGCCCCTTTAGGCCCTGGAAGGAGCTCTGAGCTCTCCCTGGAGCCTTCTCCTCTCCAGGTGAGCACCCCCAGCTCTCCCAGCCTGGCTCCAGAGCAGAGGAGCTCCAGCCCTGGGAGCATCTCCGTGGCCTCCTCTGGACTCAATCCAGCAGTAAATGAACACAGTGGTTGTTCCTTGCTGTGGGAGCTGCCTGAGCAGTCCAACACTCACAGCTTGTATCCCAGTCCCAAAGAGTATTTCCCTCTCTACCTGAAATTTGCAGACACCATTTTGCTCTCACAGTTTATTTCAGATATGAAGTAATTAGTGAATTCATCCTCAGAATGTTCCATAATCTAAACTTTCATTGCAAATAAAAGTTTACAGCATTGATGTTCGCTGGAGGAACCTGCAGATGTGAATCTGCAATTTCTTCCCCACACCTGAAGGTGGCCTGAAATAAAAGTTTAAAAAAACTCTCAATTGCCTATTAAAGGGACAAATAACATTAATCATTTCCCAGCTGATTTGTTGATCACAAATACTCAGACTGTGCTATCTCAGAAAACACAGGGACAAACACAGATCACAAAACCATCAAGGGCTTCCTTGTTGCCTAGTGCTCCCAAAGGGAAATTCTGTGATGCTTCCCACAAAGCACCAAAGAACCCCTTTTCACTAAGTTCCCTTCCTGATTCTTTTAATATATTGCAGCAAATATCTCCCAAGTCTCTGCCTTTAACAGCCCTTATTCCCAGAGTCTACAAACTATATTATCTTTGCTCTTATGGAGACTTCAGAGAATTTTCCATCTTGCTTAACTCTTAATTGCAATGACTTCATTTGCACACATAAAACTGGTGTTTCCACCATTCTGAGATCATTCTAATTGGACAAGCAGACATTTTACCTTAACTTTTAAAATTCAGCTTCACTACAGCCCCACTAGAGAGCTAATAAAAAATTATTCCAAAGTTCGCAACACCCAGCTTCCCATGGCCGGGGAATTGGAGACATCCTGATGTGTTTGAAGTTAAATGCAGACACCTATTGGAGCATAATGCTTTCAAGTGCCAGCAATAAATACTCTTTCATGATGCTGGTTGTGAAGCCATACCTGCTAGAAAAGCAAAATTTAAAAAAAAATAGAAAGAAAGTGGTTCATTCCCTGCATCAGATAACCAGCGACCTACTTGAAGAAAGCCAGGCCACATGGGAGGTAGTGATCTGCTAAAATGCATTGACAGAACTTTTACAAAAACATTCTGGTACCCTAGGACCATGATTCGAGATCTGAGCTTGGTTCCTTCCCTCTCCAGGCTGGAGCACTTGGGGAATACCAGCTTTAAAAGGAAAGGCCTGGTCTCTGATTTCTAACACCTTAGGCTCAGCACCACGTGCCCCATGTCCCTGTCCATGCACTGTCACAAACCCCAGGGTCCTGGGGGGTAGCTTTGAAGTGCCCTTTGATACCACCTCTCTGAAGCCCAAATGCTGCTTTACCTTGACACTCTGCCTCTTCCAGATCCCAGCAGCTGGGACTGAGCCAAAACTGCATCACATTGTTTGGGCTCCCAGAGATGCTTAGTCTTTACCAAATTCCTACTAAATTCTGAGTAACGAGGTTATAGAATCATAGGGTCATAAAATGGCTTGGTTTGAAAGGGACCATAGAGCCCATCCAGTGCCACCCCTGCCATGGCAGGGACACCTTCCACTGTCCCAGGCTGCTCCAAGCCCCAATGTCCAACCTGGCCTTGGGCACTGCCAGGGATCCAGGGGCAGCCACAGCTGCTCTGGGCACCCTGTGCCAGGGCCTGCCCACCCTCCCAGGGAACAATTCCTTCCCAATCTCCCATCCATCCCTGCCCTCTGGCAGTGGGAAGCCATTCCCCCTTGCCCTGTCAAGGATTTCTTCCTAATCTCTAAACTAAACCTCCTCTCTTTCATTTTGAAGCCATTGTCCTTTGTTCTATCACTGCATAACCCAGTACCGCCAGGGCCATGCCACTATAGGGCTTTGCCTGGAACCACAGCCCTTGTGCTCGTCCATACTGGTTGTGCCCTCACCAGCCCTGGACAGGCAGCTATGCTTCCCTGGTCATTGACTACTGCCTCTGATGGCTCTTTTCCACCTCCTCTCATGGCAGCCCCACCACCTCTGTACTTCCAGTTCCCCCACTGAGTTCCTTTGGAATGCTGTGCTTTTCACACGCTGAGTCCTTGTTCTCTGTTCCATGTTTTGGGGCTTCCAGATGTTTGTCCCCTGCATCTGAAGGGACAGAGAGGGAGGATGTTTGGAAATACTCAGGTGCAATCTCCCTGGTTGCTTTTTCCCAAGACAGGCTGAGGTGGTTGTGCTGAGCCCAAAAAGAAATTGTAGGAGTGTTTTTCCTGAGGTATTTCAGTCTCTTGGTACACCCAGCTTTGTTTGGGGCAGCCCCAGAGATAAAATCACCAAATCATAGAATCATTATGGTCAAAAAGTCCCTTAACCCAGCACCACTGTGTTAATCACAAAACCATGTCCCCAGGTGACACATCCAAATGGCCTTTGAACATTTCCAGAGATAGTGACTCCACCACTGCCCTGGGCAGCCTGTTTCAGTGCCTGACCATCCTTTCTGGAAAGAAAATTTTTCCCAATACCTAATCTAAACCTCCCATCCATATTGTAGCTTAGGATCTCCTTCCCCTTCTCAAACCAGCCTCTGTGTGGACAAACATCCATGGCCACCATGTCCCTTTGTCTCTCCCAGCCCCCCTCCCATGGCACATGAACAAGGACCACAGGCTGCTCTCAGACAGCTCCCATAGCACCCAAATTCATAAGCTTTTGGACACATTGTCTCTGCCCAGCTGGGGGTTTGGGCATCAGCTACATCCCTGGGTTTATCTGCCAAACGTGGATGGTCCTTGGCTGCCTCTTAGGAACCCATCCAAAACCAGCCCTGCAGCCTGACAGGGATTTCCTGGTGTCCCACCTTGAGTGGTCGTGCAGCACAAATAAACTCTGAAATGGGGCCAGGGAAGGAACAGAAACACGGGGCTGGTTTAGCAGGAGAGCAGAGGCTACACAAGGATGCAGGAAAGACAACATTCCCTGGAAGAGGCAGGAGCGATGCCATGGGCTGGCAGGAACAGGGGGAAAAGAGACAAAGGAGTCTCTGGGGAAAGCTGCCTATGAAATGCATTGCTTGTGAATGACAGGCAGCAAAATAAAGAACTTTTAAAATCCAATATATGTCTCACTGTCAGGTCTGCCACGGGGATTATCCAGCTCAGTCCTTGAGTCACGCTTTGTCCTTTATTGTCTTCACTGGGTGGATGTGGGTGTGCCAGCAAATAAATGAATTTACACATTTGGGGGTCACAAGTGTGTGTTGACATGAAGGGGCAGGGGGACAACTCTGAAGGAGCAGAAATGCTTTGCCATGAGCTCCGTGATCCCATCAGAACTGGGAATAACAGAATTGGCTGCATCTGGCAGGCTTTGTTCCATGTGCAGCTGCCTCCTTCCTGTCATGAGTTTCATTATGATAATGGGATATTGATATGATACTAACACCTAGATCCACTTGGAGCCTGGTGTCTGCCTGGTGCTTGCAGACCCCAAAGGGGACAGTGCCTGAGCAGTGCAACATCACAAGGAGACAAGAGCCAGGTGTTGGTGGCCCCCCTGGATGGAGCAGGGTGGCAAGTGCCTGGAGGCATGCAGGAGCAGGAACAAAGCCTGTCCCTTTGAGAAGGACCCATGAAACCCACAAGTGTGCCAGAAGGACCGGGATGGAGCACTCCAAGGACACCCCATGGCACAGAGGTACTGTGCAGCAAACATCACCGTGGCAGGGGCAGGTGTGACAGGCACTAGGGAGCACAGGGACAGGAAACAGCCCCAGCCAAAGTGATACAGGAGTGGGGTCATGTGTGGTCATGGGAGGGCTGCTTCCCACTCCACCAGGTACTTTGGAATGCAGCAAAACCTTACAGTAATTTAAGCTGCTCAAGGTCTATAGGATCACCCCAGCAATTTATCGCACAGCTCAGGTGCATGAAGCAAAGCCAAAGTTCTTGTCAGGAAGGCTAAGGAGAGACAGTATCCATTGCAATCACCCATCACACAGGGTGTGAAAACACAGGCTCAGCTCCTTTCTGTTACTCTAATCTCTGTGGAGGCAGCAATAAATCCCAGGATTTGGCTTGTCATGTAAGTTTGCAGCATTTTTTCTCTCCTTTGTTTTTTTTTATCTTCGTGAACATCAACGGCAGACCTTTGGGATAAACAACCTTGCCAGTTTCCCAGTTCTAGAATGCCCATTTTGTCCCATTCCAAGTGTAACCTGGACCATTAAAAACTCAGACACGAGAAAGTGGGGCCTTGGTGGAGACACTGCAGGTGCTGCATGAGCTGCATTTCTGACCCCTGTTATGGGGCACCACGGCTGTGGGACACATCCACATGCCACCATCTCTGTCTGCTGGTGCAGCTGGGGTCCAGAGCACACCTGCCCCTCCCTGGCTCAAGTCCCAGAGGCTCAGGCAAGACCAGAAATCTCCCAAGCAGGCTCCTTTTACCAAAGTAAACAGGCCCAGAGCGCAGCCCAGAGCTGTCCCAGGGGCGCTGGAGCTGCCTGGGCACACCCTGCACCACAGGCTGGTGAATGCACAAGTCAGATGCTTTCTCCAGAGCCATCTGAAGTCCAAACAGCAGGTGCTGAAGAGCAGGAGGGATCAAAGAGTGGCACAAGAGACCAGCAGAATGCCCCTCACGAGCAGTGACTTTTTCCCCGTGATTTTTTGTGGTGTGTCAGAAAGGATTTTGCTGCCTTGCTGCCCTGTGTTTAAAGGTCACTCAAACACCACTAAGCAGAAACCAACAAAACTCTCACAAAATGAAGCAACCCTGAGTCAAAAAGCTGCTTTTTTTGCTGGAAAAGGGTGCTCAGACACTGAGGGTGACCCAGCACTGAGCACACTGCAACCATGGAAGGACTTGAGGAAAAGCCTTTAAAGCAGCAGAGAAAACAGGTGCTGTGCTTTGCAAGCCCCAAAACATCTGGCATTGCAGACTTCAGTGAAGGCACGAGCCATGGCTGCCTCTGTAACTCTGCTTTTAGTTACTGTTAGCTGCACCTGTCCCCTCGACCTCTCATTTCAACCCACGCTCTCTGCCTTGGGGTGTATGTATTTTTTAGAGCAACACAACCATGTTTTAAGCAGCCTAGGAGACAAGATTAGGAATAATTTAGCTGCTGTCTTTCAGATCTCTTTGAACAATGGTAATGTCAGATGCCCCAAGTATGAACCTGGAATTTAACACAGAGGTAAATCATCTGTAAGGGAAAGGCAGTTTGCCTTTTTTTTTTATTTTTTCCTTATTTAGTGTCTCAGTCTACATCTAAAGGAATTTCCCATAAATCAAAACTTGAAAAGAAATAGGAAGCCACAAAAAATGAGCGAAATGTGAAAAACCAGCCATGCCAGTGGACAGAGGGTATTTCATAACTCAGACACACCAGGAAAAGTGAATTCTTATTACCTGTGCAGTCCTAATTCCAGCATCCCCCACCTTTGGAGGGCTTGACTCTTCAGTCAAGACCTGCACTTGTAGTCCATACTCTGAACAGACGACACCTCCAGGGAGCATCAACCCTCCACAGAGCATCAACCCTCCACAGGAAGAAGCAGGACGGTTGAGCAATTGCCTTTGCACCTCAGTCCTCTGGAAGCCAAGGGGTCTGACTTATAGGTCCCATGAGAGGTACCTGATTTATTTCAAGCACATTTATGGCTCACATAAAGCTTTAAGATGGGATTGAGTTTAGTATTTTCTTTTTATTCCATTTTATCATGTCTGTTCACTGTACATGTAAATGTTTGGCCTGAGCTCAGCAGGTGTAAATCAGAGGAGCCCCTTGGAGGCAAGTGATGCTCCACTGACTTCCACCCATCAAGGATTTAACCAGTTCTCTGCTAATATATGTCCTGATAGGCACGTTTTTATATGTGGTTGTATTAACTGGAGTCTGCCAGGCTGCCTAAGGAAGAATTGCTATCCAGGGGACAGCAAAATGCCGCTCTTGGCAAGGTTGTTTTCTACCCCCAAAACAACCTCACTGACTATGAGCAAACCAGAGCACGGACTGGGGAGAGGAAGGATGGGAAGGGAGGGTGAAAGAGGGAAATACGAAAGACTGTAACAGGAAGAAAGAGAGGGGGGCATGGATAGAGGGATGTAGAAGAGCCCAAAGCAACAGGATGAAGGAGAAGCCAGGCAGAGGTCAGGCCCACCATGCCCCATCTCCTCCCATTGAGCACAGAGGGTCCAAACGGCGCTGGGTACTGGGGTCAGGCCAAAGGGGACACAGGCACTGTGAAGGAGAATGGAATGTGGGGCTGCAGAGAGGGATGTGAGGGCTTCAGACTTAAAAATAAGCCAGAAACATCAAGATGTGCTTTAAAAGGGGGTGTGGTAGGTTGAAAACTTGGTTTATGGATAAACTGCTAACCCAATGAGAGGGCTGGTAACGCCTCTGCAATCGCATATTTAAGGGAAGGCAAGAATGGCAAGTTCCTGTTTTGTTCTGGTCTCAAGGGCCGAGGGGTGGCCTGGAGGTAGAGGGCTCTGGGCTCAGGGCAAGCCCCCTTCTTCCCCCCCTCGACCCCTCAGCACGGTAGCGGCCTGGGGCCGGCCCTCTCCCACAGGGAAGAGCTGTCCCAGCTCCACATGCAGTGCATAACCAAGACCACGTGGCCGAGAGGATCTGCAGTTGCCAAGACCCCACATGGAGCTGGCAGAGCCGGCGGGCCCCTCCCCTGCCGGGACCGCGTGGCCAAGACTCCATCTGAAGGCACTGCGACCTCCCAGCGCAGAGCCGGCAGGGCCAGCGGGGCAAACCTGCACCCAGCACAGCCTGCCTGGACTGAAGGAACACCACATCACAGACAACAAGGACACCCTTTCTTTCAAGTCAGCGAGGAAGAACGAGAGAGTAAAGGCACATGGACAAAGCTCAACGTGGCGACTCCAAGGCCAGAAACAGAGGGGAAGGGTGAGACCATGTGGGCCTGGAAGTAGCATGGAAGCTACTGACAGCAGGGAAAGAGGGCGATCACACTTGGGCATGGAGCTTAAAAATCCTTCTTGCAAGCCACAGAAAAAGACTTTAATCCATTTGGAAAAAACTTGGGAGGATGGGAAATTCTTGTGCAGCCGGTGGTTTCAAAGAGAGGCCCACACCAGGCCATAGAGAAGTTGTGAGAAGTAAGAGATTCAAGGCAGAGAATCTTTGCTTTCAGGCTGAGATAACTCATTCTTAAAAGACTAAAATCCCATGGCTTTTTTTTTCTGTGGCCCATGATTTTGCAGTGTGGGAAGACTGCAAGGTTTTCATGGGAGAGATACCTTTTCTCCCTTCAACAGACTGTTGGTTTGTGAAGATTCTATGGCACACCAGAAGAACCTATTTTCCTTAAGCATAAAAAGGCTCTTTAAAAAGTGCAACTCTGACCAAATTCCATGTTTTGTTTTGTTTCTACTTGTGAGAGGTTTGTGGTCAAGAGGGAGGCACTGGGAAAGAAAGGTGTTTTAA
Organism: Erpornis zantholeuca; assembly: GCA_013400515.1. Lineage (NCBI taxonomy): Eukaryota > Metazoa > Chordata > Aves > Passeriformes > Timaliidae > Erpornis > Erpornis zantholeuca. The sequence goes on along the minus strand of VZTN01021330.1, from coordinate 68,174 downwards.
AGTTTGCTTTGATTTCTTATCATTTCTAATTTCTTTTTTTTTCACTTTTCATTTTGTTAGTAATAAACTTTTCTTTATATTGCAGCTGTTTAAGTGTGGACCTGTTTTGTTCTGAAGTTTCTTTCCATTTTTCTCAATAAATCCATATTCCCTTTATACATATAATTAGATTTCATGTGCTTGGTGCTTACCTGCATTCAAACCATGACAGGGGGTCCACATTGCACCAGGCAGACCTTGTCCTCCCTGGGCCACACACACCCCTTTTCTAACCCTCTCTGCTGAGCTTGGAAAGGTTCCTCAGCCAGGAAAACTCCCTGCCAAGCTCCAAGGAGGGAGCTGTCTGGGGGCTGCAATGACAGCTTTTTCCTGAGGGAGCTTCAAACTACCAAAGGACAGGTTTAGATGAGATATTAGGAAGAAATTCTCCACTGGGAGGGTGGGCAGGCCCTGGCACAGGGTGCCCAGAGAAGCTGTGGCTGCCCCAGGATCCCTGGAAGTGTCCAAGGCCAAGCTTTGAGCGACCTGGGACAGTGGGAGGTGTCCCTGGGAGGTCTATTACCTACAGGACCTGGTTCTTTGACCAGGCTCTCAAATGTCTGCAAACATTTCTGCCACCCTGAGCCTTTTGGCCATCCAGTTCTTGGAGGAACATCAAGCCCACCTGATCCACTGGAAAATTTTATCAGTAAACCTCTCCTCTTCCCTTACTCAGGGAAAGCTGTGGACCTTAACTTGGCTGAAATTTGGTATGGTTTGAAAGGTTGATGGGGAAGAAAAAGGTCTGATATGGGCAGCAGATCCAGCAGAATCCCCACAGGTAGGGTTTTTGGAGATGACTGTGCTGCGGATAAATTCTGTAGGCAGGAGCAGAACTTGACCAGAACACCAAAAACAGCAAGGTGAGCTGGTGTCACAGCACTGCCCATGCCAGGATAGAGGCTTCTCTCCTCGACTCTGACACTGCACCATGTCTAAGTGTTTGGCTGAATAGAAACTGCTGTCCTTCAAATAAAAGCTAAAACAGAAACCCTGGCTCCTCATGGACATCAAAGCAATCAAGATGATAATGTCTAATCTCAACCTCCTCTCTTTCAGTTTGAAGCCATTCAGCCTTGTTCTGTCATTCCAGATCCTTGTAATCAGTCTCTCTCCATCTTTCTTAGAGTCTTCCTTGAGGTACTGGATGGCCAGCAGTATGTCACCCCAATAACAAGTTGGGGAAAGCAGGAACTCACCACTGGAGTTCAGGTAAAACCCCTGTCTTGCTCAGGGGTGACCTGATGCCATATATCCCATGATCCAGGAACATTTGAACCCAACAAGCTCAGCAGCCACTCCCTTGCTGTGGCTGGTGGAGGTTTCTGCTGGGCTGGGCTTTGCAGAGGAGCTCAAAAGACCCAGGCATACAAAACTCACTGCAGCACCAAGCAAACAAACCCAAACATGGACTCATGCCTATCACTTCCTGCACCTATTTTCTAGGATTCCTCTCTAACTGAGATCAATCCTCAAACATTTTTCCTTTTCTATATGTTCATTTTATGACCTCTACATTCTATTATCCACAAACTACAAGCATTCTTCTGCCATTTTTCTTTCTCAGCCTGGAGAGCAGGAGGCTCAGTTGTACTATCTGAAAGATTAGGCAAATACAGAGGGTAGCAATATTGGCATGGAAGCTGGAGTCCAATTCTGCATGCAGAGGAGCATGGCTCTTCCTGAGCAGGGCTCTGAGACTGCTGGCACCTGTGCACTGAGCTTCCTTGCTGGGATGCTCCTCTTCCTTTGTACTTCTGAAGGAATGGCATCATGGTGCCACAATTTTCAAACTCCATTTTGCCTGTGCCAAGGTCCTGGTGACAGATTGGTGCTCACCTTCCAAGCTGCCAGGCTCTCAGGAGGCAAATTTGCCAGTACTTCCCTTCAGCAGGAAATTCTACCCTGTAAAACAGTGGCTGCAAGAGACAGCACATCCTGACTGGCTGAGATAAGGCCCTCATGCTCAATAAACCACGCACTCTGTACACACCAGTGCTGTGCTGGGAGCTTCTGGCAGCTGAACTCCACTGCAGCCTCCCACCCCACCAGTGTGGTCAGGAGATGTTGGACAAACTCCTCACAGACCACAAGGTGCTGCTCCAAGTGTGCAGGGCTAGTCTGGGCAGCCCTAGCTTGGGGGTGATGGATGCCTGTGTGCAGCTGCCTGCAGGTGTCTGCAGGTGTCTGTAGGAGGGAAGAGTCCCACACGGGAGCAGAGGCAGCAGGTGTGTAAATCCTCCTTCTGTATGTGTTTGCAGGTTCCGGGAGGAGCGGGAAGCAAGCTGAGCATTAGAAATGCTAGAAGGAGTTCACACAATTAATGTTTTTCATGAGATGTAATTTATAGACCTCTCCCTTGATGTTTTAGGAGAGTGTAAATATAAGAAAGCAGCCCATAACTTAAATGCAGGAATGTGCTAATTAAGTGTGCCAAAGGAATGCTAATTAGGAGACAGTGAGCGGGAAGGGCACAGGCATGGTCTAATCCCAGGAAGCTTCCTTGAGTCCCTCCATCTTGCCCTGGGGATGCAGTTGCTGCCTGGGGCAGATGCTCCAGCAGGGCTCCAAGGCCACTTCACTGCAGGGCTACTCTTCTCCTGCTGGGTGCAAGGCACTGCCATGTGCCTGGTCAGTCAGGTCAGCGTGGAGGACACTTCTCCCCAGGATTAATAACAGGCAGAGTGCAGAGATTCCCTCAGCAGGGAAGTTCAAAGCCATTTAAATCCATTCCTGGGAATTCAGCCTTTTCCATAGCAGCCCCATTTCCTAAACACCGCTGCACATCCAGGTTTTGGATAACCCAAAGCTTTAGGGAAATGGAGCAGGGAAGATCTGAGCTCTGTGCAGCATTTGGAAAGGGCTCAGGTTTGCTGGGGTTGTGTTTATCCATAACTGTCCTGAGAAACTAGTTGCTCTTCTAAAGCCACATAAGGATGTCCCAGCTTTCTCCTGAGCAGCTGCAGCTGGACCTCAGCAAGTATCTCTTGGAGATTTGAGGGAGAGGAATTTTCTACCTGAAATACTGAGGAATCCCCACTCTAAAGAGAGTAAGACTTTTTCTGTTGCAAGACACCTGCCCCTGAGTCATCATAGAACCATGTAATGGTTTGCGTTGGAAGGGACCCTAAATCTCATCTCATTCCAGTCCCCTGCCATGGGAGAGACACCTTCCACTTTACCAGGTGCCTCAGAACCACATCCAGCCTGGCCTTGAACACCTCCAGGGATGGGTGTGCTGTCACCCCTGTCATCCAGCTGGCTCATGAGGAACACTGAAGACTTCAGGCCCCCCTGTTGCCACCCCAGGCCCTAGACCCCTCTCCAACCGCAGCAAAGTCCTTACTAAACAAGGTCACAGCAGCAGAGGATGTGACACCAGCCGTGTTCTGTACTCTGTACTGGAGCTTTTCCTTCATTGTGTGCTTCATTTGTCCCTCTGGAAGGGAAGTGGTGGCTGCTCATCCCCACAGCAGCACAAGGAGGAGGTGACACTACCCCGGCCGGGGGAGAGCTGCTAGGCCAGGGCAGGCACAGTGCCTGCCCCGGGCTGCTCCCAGGCCATCGACAGCTGGAGTCACTGAGCTGCGGGAGCGCCTGCCACGTGCCGAGAGCACCAGGCTCCCATCTGCTGACTAATTACCAAATGAGGCTGCTGACTAATTACCAAATAAGGCTGGTGACGGCGAGGCGTCGCACGCAGAGCTTCCAGAGCTGGTTGCAGCCCAGCTCTGTGAACACAAAGGGAATCAATGACAAAGGGAGCTGCAATTTCCCAGGATTTCAGAAGTGCTATTTTTCCTTCTATTACAACATGTGAACGATGGTCAAGTGTCTTACTTCTCCATCCACATGCCTCCCGAAAGAAAGGGATTACAAGTGTATCATTAATATCACAGTGACCCGGCAGCAAGTCGACAGATTTAATCTGGTGACAAGATGAGTGGCACTGGAATTCTCACGTCTCCCCAGAAAATGAAAAATGGGTTCTGCCTACTACTAGTAAATATTGCTGCTAAGTGAATAAAAATTCAAAAGGGAAAAAGCAATTTTCCCTCTGTTCATATTGTGCTTAGTTCTCAATACACTTCATGCAAGAGGCTCCCCTGACTGATGGATTCTTCCTAGATTATATCATGCCTTTGAATTTATATGTCCCAGCTCTTTAAAAGACTGTTTGCCAAGGCCTTTGCATTCCGTGTTAGTCTGGTAACTGCTGACATTTGTAAGATGCTGTTGAAGAAAAATCCAAAAGGTTTTTTTAAGTAAGAAAAAGAGACAGACCTAGCAGGTAGAGGGAGATTAAAGATTTAGTCAACAGCTGAAATCAAAGTTTTCGTGAAGTGGTAATGTCAGAAAAAGTTTACAAGGCCTAATAGAGGGCTTGTCTGTCATGAAAACCCAAATTAAGTTGGGGTTTTTTCCTCCTAGCATTCCACATGAATTTTTCAAGGCTCTGCCTTCTCTGAAACAGCAGAGCAGCAAGCAGAACAGCCTGGTGAGAGCTGGCAAAGGCAGAGGCTCTGCTGGGATCAGGTGTGGTGGGTGGGTGGGAGGACAACCCACAGCCCTCCAAGGAACAAAGAGGCCACTGGATTTGTATTAAATATCTGCCAGAAAGGCTGTTGTCTCCATCAAACACTGGAAGAATGCAGCAAATTGTCAGGGCTTCTCCTGCTTTGAGTGAACGTTTGTAGCCCAAGGCACCACTTCGGTCCCACAAACCACTTTTTGTGGTGGCCATGGGCTTCAGTGCTGACTTCAGGTTATGCTTCACCTCAGTATTGAAGGATGGAGGCAGCAGAGCATGGCTCTACACCACCACCACCACCTGCACCACCCCCAGCCTGTACCATGCCTGTGGGGCTGAGAGGGAGGAGAGCAGAGATGGCATCCTCACCCTGTCAACAAGGGGTGGGGGACATCCCCCAGGCACAGCTGGCATGGCCCTGCAGACAGGACAACGGCACAGACCAAACACAAGGCAGAACTGCTGGGTCAGAGCACATGCTGGTCTGAGTGGGCCAAGGGAGTGACCCAAGCTGGTGGTGACAGGAAGGGATGGCCACCATCCCTAGGGATGCTGAGGGGAGCTGGGCACTGCCCTCACGGGATGCAGTGACACTGGCACTGATGGGTCCCCCTCGACATGTAGCTGCAGGATGGGTGATGTCCTGCAGTGCCTGTTCCCAAGAATGGGTGATGTCCAGCCTAGACTGACCCTCCTACACCCACCTACACCTCCTGCCATGGGTCAGTGTTTCTGTACCCCAGCTTGGGGCAAGCTGGGAAAGGTTCAAAGGATTCAAAAAGTGTTAGTTTCATGTGATGTAAAGTTCTTGCTAAGTTGCCCTGTTCATTTCCAGTTCTATTTAGATCTATTGTAAGCTGTTACTCTGTATCTCTGTCGCCTTGGTTATCTAAACACTGTTCCTCCCCCCAAGTTGCCCACCCCCATTCCCCTGCCTCCTAGGCGGTGACTCCCTGTTTCTCTCCTCCCATTCCCCTGCCTACTGGGCGGGCAACCTCTGCCAATCTCCCCGAAGCACACCTTGTTCTCCAGAAAGTTCCCTCTCCCTCGGTGTGTCATTGGTTCCCTCCTTGTGTTCCCTCCTCTGCTGTATCCCTATTAGACCCCAGGTTGTCAGTTCTGCTCAAATCCACCCCTGAGCCCTGGTTTCATTGGTCCCTATGTTCTCCCTCCCCTTGTCTAAGGCCCCTTGCACACCCTTTCTCCTGGTCTTTCCCCTCTGGAGGTATTGCAGCTGATACAGTTGTTGATACCCACAGGAGAGACCTCTCCTCATTATTTCTCTACCTCCACGGGCACACTTCTATCAGGAAGCAACCTGCCACCTAGGAGGAGACCACAAGGTTGACTAAACAGCAGGAAGCCACACAGCCCTCGGGGACCTGCTGTGTGAAATGGTTGAGCCTCGGGTGAAATAAACAGGGCAGGGAGCAGACTCCCTTCTTGAAAGCCTTTATGGAGAATCAGCTCTCAGGAGGGGCCCGTGGGGTCGCACCTTCTGCCACTGCTCCTTTTGTCCAGCGCTGAGGAGGAGGTCTTGTGCAGCTTTGTCAGAGTTTGGCACAGCTGGGGCTGTCCACCTCACGGAATCCATGGGAACACCTTTTCTTCTGGCTCAGCTGTCTAGGGGTGTTACTCCCACGCTGTACCTCGAAGTTAGGGTGGCAACTCCAAAGCTCAAAAACCGGGGACAGGCCATGGCTCTGTTCATGGCCAGTCTAAAGGTGTTAATTAGGTCTTTTAATTAGGCGTGGCTCGTTGGTTCTAGGGGCTTGACTGTGGCCCACCGGCAAAAGCCTCCTTAATTTACATGTATATGTCACTTCCTCCCCGAAGCCTTACTGGGAGCAGTAGGGGAGCGGCACCCTCGGCAGGAGAAAGGTACTGGGACAAGACTAGCTACATACCTGGGTAAGTAACAAGGGAAAATAGGGGGTTTAACACTAATCCCAGGGGGGGCTAACAAAAACAAGGGTAACAGGGTATATATCACAAACGAACAGCAGAACTCTTTAACAGAGATAACACAGAGCGAACTGGTGGGGCACTTAACGACGGTGATTAAGTGGGACAATGAGCTTAATTAATGGGACAGGCAACGAGAACTGGGTGGGTAGATAACAAGATAAATGGGGAAAAAAAAGTACTGGAATTTTATCCATAACATCGGGCAGCTCACAACCAGCGTCAGGTGAGCCCCATCATCAGCACCAAGAGAGAGCTCTGCCTCACCCCCTGCACAGACCATCTCCCTTTCCTTGGAGACACCAGCATTTCACTCATCTCCTTAATCCACAGACCATGGTCGTCACCAACCAAACCAACCATGGCCAAGAGACCCAAACTGAGGCCCATTCCTCACCTCTGCAGCAAAGCTCTGCCTTTCCTAGCACTTCATTCCCTTCCTGGTCTCTCCCTCTCCCACCCCATCCACCTTCCTGGCCATGCAGCAAGAGGGAACACAGAGGGGTGAGAGTCACTGCTCTGCAGCAGGCTGTGCTGTGTCTTCGGGCTGCCATGGGAGAGGAACTCAGCTCTGTGTCTGCGCCTCCCATTTGTTCAAAAAAAGATATCAAAAGTGAATCAGATTTTCACATCTGTGACCTCTACACTTAAAATTGCCACCAAAAGGTGCACTTCTAACCCTTGACTAAAAATCTCATCAGCAGCTGTATTTAACTACTGTTCCTCTCCTGCCTTGGCCTGGGCTGCCCCATGGAAGAAGTGAAAAGCTTTTCTACTTTAAGATAAATGAACCTATTCCAAAAACTACTATTCGAAGAGCAAGTCCAAATCTGAGTGATGCTTCCTAACCTGGATCTTCAAGACAAGTTGACCAGTTTTAGTCAAATTTTGCAAGAAACTTCTAATTAGCTTCCAGAGAATACTTGAGTCCTCAGAGCTCTGCAGCTGGGTGAAATGCTAAACATACAATCTCCATGGAAACTCTTTAGCACTTACGGTGAGGGGATGTGACACTGGTGTTGCATTGTGTTCTGTGACCTGGGGTAGGACACTGGAAAACTGGAGGGAGAGATTATCCTGAACAGAAATTTACCTATCACTGGGACTGGCTGCCCAGCCAAGATCCCTTCAAAATTAGGTCCCATTTGATCCCCAGGCATGAGTCCTACACATCCCACTGGGCATTCCCTTCTCCAGGGGGAGCACCTGCTTTTTGTGGATGTGGTGTTGCCTCTGATGCGTGCTGAGCTCTCCCGTGGGGTGGGTGGCACAACACAGACACTGCACCATGTCTGCAGCCCCTGCTGCCTCTCTCCTTGGTGCAGTCACAGATTCCCTCCAACCTTCCTGCACCGATCCCTCAGAACAATGAATTCACACTCAGAGCAGTTATCACCTGTCGCAATGATGAGGCCCTTATGCTAGAGCCTGAGCAACAAAAACGACTCCATTTTCATCAGAAGGCAAAGATCTTTATTTCATGCAAAGCAACCAAAAGCAAAATGCAAAGAGCTTTCTCTCTCGATCCATACCGTGAGAGAGTGTGTGTCTGTGTGTCTGTGTCAGTGAACAGAACTGTGTGTGAAAACAAATTCAAGATAAAGTCTTTCCACTGGCCAGGGGAAATACCTTTTCAAAACATCAGTTGTATTACATCTGTCTGCCTGGGAACATTGTCCACAGGCTCTCTGACTGACCTTGATGCTGTAAGAATTTCTTTCAGGCAGAAATACCTGAAAAATCTTTCATGGGTTTCCACAATCACCACCCATTTTGTTTTTTAAAATTAAAAAAGACTGTGTTTGCATTCTTCTGCAGAGCCCTTGCAGAAGGAGAACAAACACAGCACCAGAGGTTACCAAAGAGAGCCTCAATCAGGCACTGACTTAAAATGTTCAGGGAGATTCTCCGGCATGTGTCATCAAGTTCTTTCCACTAACACCTAAAGTCCAGTTACATCTAGTAACTAGTAAGAGAACTGAAAACAAAGAAAGCAAATGTTCATTTTTTGTTTGTAGAAGGACCGTCCGGCTTCCCTCTGCAGCTGTCTGTTGGCTTTTTGCCTGTTGCTGTCATTCTGGAGGTGCCTGTTGGTTCTGTTTCTGTTGCTGCAGGTCAGGGTGAAGGCATCTTGCAGGTATCCACCGTATCCCCATTTTCTGTGGAGACATAGGCACACCCATGACCTCAAGTGATAAACCCACACAAGCCTTCCCATTTATTTATGGTTAGATCACATACCCAGGCTTTCGCTCAGGGCAGACACATCTCACCTGCAGACTGCAACGAAAGAAAATGATTAAAAAAGACAAAATGGTCTGAATTTGAGACAATTAGTTCCATACAAAGCTTTCCCAATCAACTCTGCGTGGCTTCTCCACACGTTCCCGCTTTCTGTATTTCAAAAAGAATGCGGAATACCAAATTTGTGGGTCACACCCCACAGTTATCTTCTGTGTGATGTAGACAGAACCATTGCCAGTTTCTTCACAGAAGGAATGCCCAAAATTCGCAAAGCCCAGCTTCTTTTGAGCAGAGGCCTCACTGTCTTTTTCTCCAGTGTGAGTGAAATGCCCACACAACAGAGGAGAAAGTGTCATGCACATACTTGAATCTGCAGACTTCTGCAGTGTATGTGCATTTTTATTTTTATTATTATTTTCTTTTTCCATGTCACCAGAAAATTTTTTTCAGGCTGAGGTGCTACCCACACAAGGTTAGACAACTTGTCAGCCCTGGCATGTTACCTTCTGACATGAAGCTCTGGCAAATTGGTGTTGCTTCGAGTGTGCAAACTGGAGTCGGAGTTGCCCACTACAGTGTTTTCAACAGCAGAAACAAAACTGCATTCTTGATTTCTTTCAAAAGCAAGCGATCCAATTGTTGGGACCAAATTCAGAGAAGCCTGCTACATAAGCAGGTCCAGTGACCAAATTCAGATGTCTGCTATATAAGCAGATCCAAAATTGTGACTCCCAGACACCTCCAAGGAGGATCCTGTGGTGGAGGCTTCTGGACAGCCTGAACAAATGCATGCCCCAGCCACCCCAAAGGCAGCATAGGATATTGTGTGCCCTTCAACAGAATGGTCCCCATCCAAACTGCATCCCATCCCATACTCCCCAGACCACCAATCCTTCTGAGGTATTTTTCCAGCACAGGCCATTGGCTTAAGTAGCTCTGTGGTCTTTCCACCCCTGCGGTGGCCAAACTTGCAGAAGCCAAAGGCCCTACAGGAGGCTCTGCAGGAAGGAAGACAGCAGCACCTGTGTCAGGGAAACCTTGGGGCTGTATTTGAAGTAGTCTGGCAGTCATTGGGATTAGAGCATATGTCGAGTCGTCCACCAGGAAAGAAATCTGAGGAGATACAAAGCTGCCATCTCCACAAGTGCATCGGGTGTCTCTGGGGATACATAACTTAAAAAGCAAGTGATCAAAACCAGCATTTTCAGTGACAGAGAGAGTGGGTGTGGATACCATAGCATGAATTTGACCCATAAAATTGGTAGCAATGACTCTGGGATGCTCAGAGTCCTTTGCAGAGTCACTACGGTAATAAAATCCATCCCAGCTGTTTTCAAAACAAACAAAGTGAGACATGTGCAGTAACACAAGCCAATGCACTGATTTTTGCTTGTAACATTTTGTTTCTGTTTGAAGCAGCTTTAAACATAGGAGACGGCGAAACACTACTTTGCAAGGTTTCTCTGCCCTCATGATCCATTTGGATCACTTTTTCAGATGTTAAAACAGGTTTTGTTTCATTTGTGTGGGCAAATCCACCGTCCTGCACCCCCATTGTCCATGGAAAATCCCCATCTCCCACAATTCGTGATTTTTTCGGGTTCTGGGAACACACAGCATCCTGACACGGGGAGAGTGCCTCTGGCCAGCTCAGGGACTCTCCTTCCACACCTCAGCTGCCGCTTTCTGCTGCTGCCCACCCCTCTGCCGTGGGGAAAGCGTTCCCCTCTGATCCCCCCCTTATAAAGCGCCTGCGTCCCCATGTAGAAGTACATGAGACTGCCCTGGGGAAGGTGAGGGCGTTGGGGAGGTTACAAGCGCAGAGACAGAGCGCAGAGAGGGGTGTTTCACTTGTGCTGCAAACACAGGCTGCCCCACGGAGAGAGAGGGCGATGGAAGCGCACGCACTCTGCCAGGTGCCCCAGATGGACACTTTTTCCATCGCTGGCTGCTGCGCGGGAACGGAGAGGGGGGCAACTAGCTGCCACGCAGGATGAGGCACCGCAGGAGCCGCGGGAGGAGCCGCGGGAGAAGCCGCGGGTGCCTCCCGCACCGCCGGTCGCTGTGGGGCATGAGG
>VZTN01021330.1:30615-56553 GCA_013400515.1 Erpornis zantholeuca | reverse complement strand
AGCGGCCGCTTTTTCCATCACTGGCCGCTGCGCTGGAAAGGGGGCGGGGCCAACTGGCCGCCGCACGGCATCAGACGCCACAGGAGAAGTCGGTCACCGGGGGCTGGGCAGGAGCCATCGCTGACTGCACCCCGGGCCCCACGGTCTCCCAGGCGAGCGAAGGCGCTGCCCGCGCCAAGCTACCAGGCGGCAGCGTGGGGCCGAGCGTGGGCAGCTGAACAGCGGCTGCTGGCGGAACCGAGCGCGGCCAAACTGCCCGAGGTGCGCCGGGGGGGCAGGCCCACACCCTGCCTTGTCCAGCTGCGGTGCGGGGAGGCTCAGAGTCGCCACTTGACCCCGTGCTGGGTGCTGGGGAGCTGCAGGCAGAGCCCCGCAGGCCGCACGAGCCAGCCAGCCCTGCCCAGGCCTCACTGCCCCCGTGTGCAGAGCAGGGGGGGAAAAAACGGTAGGAAAAGAGAATGCCCGTTCAGGCAGTCCTGGCCGGCCCTGAGTAAACTGTGCAGCTGGGCCAGCAAGCAGGGGACACCCAAAGGAACTGGGAAAGGAGCATTTTTCAGGGACGAAGTCCCGGGGCGAGAGACAGGGTGAGAGAGATTCCTTCCCTGGGCCCGCTCGGAGTGAATCCTTCACATTCTCTGGCTCTCACTCCCTCTGGGATTCCAGCATCCATCTTCCCTTTAGATCTGGCTGTTACAGTCTGGTCTTCGCCCTCCCGTTCTTTCACTGCGTCGTACAAAGTCCCCCAAGTGGTAACAAGTTCAAGGGCTGTCTTGTCCCCCCATGCAATTCTTCACAACAATATGTGTCCAAACCCCCGCCAAGAACGCAGGCTGAAGGCATTTTGTGGCTCTGTCACAGTCCCTGTTCCATGATTTGAGCACACCGAAGGAGCTGTAGGAGGAGGTCATCCGATACCGTGTCTCCATTGCATGTCAGTGCAACTCCCCATGCCACAAGCACAGTTTTTTCCTTGAGAGAAAGCTGACATTCAACATCCGGAAATTTTTGCTGCAGAGCTCAGATCCTCACATGGATGGATGGACAGACAGGGTCACCACTCATTGGTCTCCAAGAGCCCCGTCTGACACAGTCAGGTCCCCAGTTGTCACAATGATGAGGCCCTTATGCTAGAGCCTGAGCAACAAAAACGACTCCATTTTCATCAGAAGGCAAAGATCTTCTTTATTTCATGCAAAGCAACCAAAAGCAAAATGCAAAAAGCAAAATGCAAACTCTTTCTGTCTTGATCCATACCGTGAGAGAGTGTGTGTCTGTGTGCCTGTGTCAGTGAACAGAACTGTGTGTGAAAACAAATTCAAGATAAAGTCTTTCCACTGGCCAGGGGAAATACCATTTTCAAAACATCTTTTCAAAACATCAGTTGTTTTACATCTGTCTGCCTGGGAACATTGTCCACAGGCTCTCTGACTGACCTTGATGCTGTAAGAATTTCTTTCAGGCAGAAATACCTGAAAAATCTTTCATGGGTTTCCACAATCACCACCCTGGGTCTTTATTTAAATGCAAAAGATCTTGAGAACAGCTCATTGCCAGAGTGGGGACATCAGTGCTGCCTATGCTCTTCATGAAGGCTTTAGATACTCAGAATGCTCCTACACAACAGGTGCTGGGGATTGCTCTTAATTTCTGTATCTGAATAATATTCATTTATTGCTATTTACTTCAGAAGGGAAAGAATTGTGTTACTTGGCTAGACAGTCACAGGACAGCAAACCTGTGACTGCCATGGCCACAAGGCAGCCACGGCACTGACGAGCAGGGCTTGATCCTAACTGCTTTTAACAAAGCTATTATTTTAAAAACTCACCCAGCCTATTCACGTAATTCCCTATTATGCTCAAAGAGTTGACACTGTAAACACTTCCAGTGTTGAAAATGATGCCCATTGAGGGCTGCTGCCTACTCAACACTTGTCTTCTTCAATTATCAGAAGGACAGGGAAGTTTTGGTGAGGCTTTAGGGTGAGTAGCTTCCTCTCCCCACCTTCTTTGACTCCTGGCATCAGTGTCCCTGTGCCCAGGGATGTTCAAGGATGTGCAGTGATTCACTGCAAGCTGTGGATGTTTATTCATCACCAGCCTTCCAGCCCCTTGAATCCCTTGTTTCCAGATATCATTTCCTTACACTCAGTGTGTGTTATTTAAATCAGTGGCAATGCTGATGGCAGATGAGACCCAGACAAAGGGCTCCAGTGGCCTCTTACCTAATCACCTTGGGGACCTCCAGCTGCAGAGGAACCCCTGTCTTTGATCTCCAGATAAATATCCCCACTGCTGGGATAAGTGAGCATGAGCCAGCCCAGCCCCACCAACAGCTCCTCGGTCTGGGAGCCACTTGAAGAGATCCAGCTCTTGGAGCAAATCCAAGCCAAGAGTGATTGCTCTTGTTTACACACTCACAGCAATTTCAGGACCATGGCAGGCTTGAACAGCTCAGGGTGGTGCTTGGAGGCCTGATCAGCCATGTGGGAGAATAACTGTGAAAGAAAGGGGTGGGAACTGCTTGTGCTTTATCATCAGGGATAACTGGTCCTGCAGAAGGGATTGGCCTCTGCTACTGGGAAAAGGTGCAGAGTATCCCTGGGAGAGGGACAGAAGCAGAGCCCAAAGTAGGAAACAGGTGGGACAGCCAAGTCAGTGTCACAAAGTGTCAGAAGTGACCAAGACAAGGCAGCTCCACCTGCCCTCAGCACTCTGCAGGAGGGATCCCTTGGCCCAGCACATGCCAAGCCCAGAGGGCCCCTCACTCCAGCAAAGGCAGAACAGCAGCACATGATTCCCCACCATGGGCTGGAAAGGAGGAGCTCAGGAGCGCTGAGATCCCAGCAGTGTGGAGGGGGAGCGATGAGCAGGCTGGTGTGCAGTCAGAGGGTCTCCTGCTGCTGCCCACAGTCCCTCAACCTCTTCACTGTCCCTGCCACCCCAAGGCTGTGTCATGCAGCTCAGTGTGGCCGAGGCTGTGCTGGCCAGACTACTGACAAGAGATTTCTGGTACTGGCTGATTGTTTCTCTGCCAGTGACCCCAACCCTCCTCCTCCTTGTTGCTTTTGGGCTGGTGAATTGGAGCTGCCCTACTGCCATTTCTTTCCTTCTGCAGCAAGGTAATTGCCAGCGACACCTTTTAAATCACTTTGGGGAGGTTTGATGAAACAAACTAGATGGAAATCAAATTTCAAGTAACTGGGAGGAAATTGAAAAGAAAAATGTTTATGGAGCAATTTTCTTTGCTTTCTCAAATGGTGGAAATTGTTACTGTCACTCATAAATTATTAATTTCAATTTGCCCTGTTCTTTTTTCAGGTTGCAGCTCTCCAGGAGCTGGGGCTCTCACTGAAAGTGCCCCAGGAGTGGTCAGGTGATGGAGGTAGGCAGTGCCTTCCCCATGCACCAGGACAGGGTGTCCCTGCCTTTTGGAGGGGGTCAGTGCCTTCACATCAGTCCCAAGGGGGCTTTTGTTTGGCCACCCTGATAGAATCAGTCCTGTGAGAAGCAGGCAGAAACACACACAAGGCTGGATACAGGCTGGGTTTGGGACCTGTAGTGAATGGAAATCCACCTTGGGAATGGTTAACTTGGCTGCGAGGTGTTGAGCTGGGAGGTGGGAGGGAAAGTAATTACCAGAGTGAAAGTGGCACAAGGACTCCTGTAATTCTTGTATTTGTAGAATCACTGGAATGGGAGCTGGGAGGGACTCTGGAGAAGCAGATAGAGAGTCCCACTCCTTCCCAGTGCCATGGCAGACAGAGGGACCCACCACCAGAAGTGACTTACCTGGTGTGACAGGAGAACATCCCCAGCAGGGAGGTGAATTGAAAGAAAAATAATTGGCAAGGACACAATATTGACAGAAAAATAGGAGTGAAAGCAGGGGTTTTTCTTTGAGGGCAAGAGCCATAATTCCATAATCAAGTAAGATTTGGTCAGATGCCCATTATCCTCAGTAATGAAGTGGAGGCAGATATTGGAAATCAAGAAAAAAAACAATATATAACAAAATGGAGTGTAGGGGGGGAATAGATAACTATTGATTTTGAATTAGAAGTTATGAAGTACAGAAAATTGATATGAGAAGCTACATTCAGTTAAAAATGCATGACTTAGGGAAGGAATGGCAGTAAGGAAGCAACTGAAATGCTCTGTGAACAACAGCAACAACAACAACAAAAAAACCTAGTGAAGAGGTTTTGTTTATAAGAGATGGCCAAACTCTCGATAGGGCAGAAATACAGTAGGTGTTTTCTGGGCTGCCTTGGTGTCTGTATCACAGGAGGATGCTGAAAACTCACCAGCATTTTTGAGATCAAGGCAGGTGTTAAACAGGATTGAGTGGAATGAGTGACACTACAGGCAGAGCTGGAGAGGGCTGTGCAGGAGCATCCCCGGTACCTCCTGGCTCACTGGGGAAGCTGGAGCATCCCAAAGGAGATGGCAGGGTGGGTGAGGCTCCTTCTGAACACCAGGCACGGGCAAAGACAAAGGAAAGGGATCCAGGAAGCAGTTGAAAGGAAATTGGAAGATTTATGCCAATCAATTTTTTTTTAATGGAAAAGAGGTCTTGTCAGCCTTCATTTCACTCAGAGAGGAGATTCCATGAGTGGCTGCTGGAAGTGGCTGAACAGATGTGATGTGCTCCAGCCTGTGGAATGTGCCTGACTCAGAGCTGCATGGCTGATTAGAAACAAGCACTCAGCTGCATCTGGGAGACACACGTGAGACTGGGAATCAGGGAAGAGCCCAGGCAGCAGCCCCTGATGGGGAGCTGTCATTAAATCTGTGTTTCTCATAATGTTTTGGAGCAGGAGGCTCAGAGTAGTCAATATTTTCATCAGTGATTCAAACAGACATATTAAAACCTCATTCATAGAAAATCTGTGGCTGACACAAAGCATGGAGAGATTGATAAATCCCATGGAGCTCTCAGCAGGTCTGGGAACAGGCTGGGATCTCCCAGGAGACTGAACCCTGTCCCACGTGTTGTGCTACAGCCCAGTGCTTCATCAAGGGGCTAAAGGGCCGGGCATGGGCTCTGCAGGTCGCTGTGAGCATGTGGACTGTGGATAGAGAGAGGAGAGCAGTAATGTCACCTTCGTGTGTGCTGAGCCTAGCTTAGCTCTGCAGAGCCACAGCATTTGGAGGTGAGAGGGATGGGAAATGAGGAACTCAAAAAAGCTCCACATGTCTGTCTTGACAAATAGAAAGTCTGTGGGCTGGCTCAGTCATCCCATGCAAACACCTTCCTGTGCAGGAGATAACTTTGTGCTAGAAGGAGCTTTAACTAGCGGGGATTTGTCCCAGTGAGTGGGAAAGGGAAGCAGGAGCTTCCTCAGGTCTCCACCTCTCCTGGGGAGAGATGCTGTCCTGGGGATGCTTGAACTGAAAGCGAGTGACATGACTCTGTAGGAGGCCTGAGTGGGTGAAGTGCAATGGGCTGTGACTTGCTGGAAACCAGGAAGACACAAGGATCCTCACTTGAACTTGTGTGTCCCTTGTTTCTCCTCCTCTGCTTGGAACACTTTGCTTACAAGGATCCTTGCCTAGCAAAGCCTCACCACTCCTCCAGGACAAATTCTCTGGGGAAAGCCCCTTATTCCTTAAAGAAATTACTGTTCACCACAGCTTAGAGATCAAAATCCCATTCATAATTGCATTTTTCTCCAGGAAAATAAGGCATCTTGTGCAGATGCACACTGGCAAGTCTACCAGCAAGCAGCTGGGCAGCCTCCTCAGGCACTTGCTGAGGGCAGTGGCAGCTGAGCAGAGGACTTGTCACCCCAAACTCTCCCCAGGGAGGGGCTGCTTCTGCACTCAGAGCATCTGCAGGTGAGGCCATGCCTCCAGATCCTGCTGCACCCCAGCTGTCAGCAGAAACCTCAATCAATTTAATGAATTTGTCATAGGACAGCAAAGCTTAATGCTGCCATCTCTGGGTGTGGCATCAGTGAGAAACCTCCTCTGGAGCCAGGCTGCATCCCAGGGTGAGAGCCTGGGTCAGGAATACATCAGGTCAGAAGCAGAGGGAGAGGTCAAGAGAACTGAGAGCAGCAGGACCTCTGGGACCAACCCAGCTCTCTGTCCTGCAAGCCATCACAAGACACCAGCTGGACTAACAGGAGGACAGGAGAAACAGCTTGAGAGAGGTGAGGGGCAGAAGGATGTGTAGCTCTGGGAGCAGTTCTCCTCATAGCCAGGATGATGCTGGAGAAGAGTCATTTGAGCAAAGATTGAGCAAGGACTAGAATAGACCCAAGTGCCATAATGGCACACAAACCGCTGTGTCCACATGCTCTGCATGTCGTGCCCTGCCCTGGACTCCCTTCTGGACCAGCCTTCACTTATATCACAGCAAAGGGACAGTAATGGGTGTCTCTGTCACCAGACAAACCACTAGAATAGTCCATCAGGAATTGCTGCATCCCAGCTCCTGGCCAGGAGGGTACAGGAAGCTTCCCTCTCTTGTGATTGGAACTTCCCACCTGCTGGGTCAGCCCCAAAACATCAAGACCAAAACGGATGTGAGCTTAGGCCATGAGTTCAAGATTGAAAACAGCTCCAGATGGAGACAACAACCAAAATCTCCCTGACAACCTGGAAAACAATTTCTCCATTACAGACAGGGCACACTGTTGGACCCTGTTCGCAGGGAGTCAAATGCGCTCACCAAATATTTGCAGAAAGCTCAGCTATCAGAGCACTTTCTGTGTTTTTAGCTCCCAGTAGCCTTATCTCCCACAGCAAACAGTGAGCATTCAGCAAAATCCCTGTGCTGCAGCCTCCTTCCGGAGCAACGCTGATGTGCCACAGGTGTACCTGCTCTCCATGGGCCCAGCTTTCCCAGCAAGGCTGGGAGCTGGTCCCCACCTCCCTGTGGAGCAGCACCTCCAGCAGCATCCACACTGGAGCTTTGCCTGTACCAAAACCAAGTCTTGGTTTTGCTGAGCAAACCTCTCTGCTCCTCCCAGCAGCATTACCCTGGAACAAAGCTGGTGCTGCCCAAAAGCAGCAGCCTGTCCAGGTGTCCTGTCCTGGCCAAGGAGCTCGAGCTTCCCTGGGGATGTTGCAGCCATGCAGACTGAGCATGATGGTGCACTGATGGGGTAGAAGGGGTGCATGGCCTCGAGACAACCCTACCCAGAAAACAGAAGTCCAAGGCCATAAACGAATCTGCGTGTGATGCCCCTCCATGGTCTGAGAGCAAATGCAGATGGCTGAAATCTCAGTTTGTCCTGATGATGTGGTTTAAACCAGGAAAATGGAGCCACTAGAAGAAATTGGCAGAGCTGAACTCCTCCTGGAGAATGTCAGGCAGAGCCTGGGGCCCAGAGCAGGCTATGCAGAGAGGTCAGACAGCCTGTGAGTGCTTTTTGGAGAAGGCACAGGCTAGAGGGGCCTGATGATGTGATAAATGATCTAGAAAACAGTGACTCGCAGCATCTGTTCTCCTTGCCTCAAAATCCAGAGGACACCCAGAGAATCTGGAAAGCAGCAGCTCCCATGGGGAGAGGCAACATCTTCTTGCAGAAGGTGCCTGTGGGCTTCCCAGTACCTGAAGACACTTTAGTCATGGAATTTAGTGAGACAGAACCAGGTCTTGTACATCTACGCTGGTAACAAGATTATTCACGTGCTGCTGAGCACAGCAGCGAGTCTGGCAGAGGCTTTGCTGGGTACCTTGGGAGGAAGCCAGTCTCCAGCTCTCAGAAACCAGAATTATCCCTCCCATGCAACCCCTGGTGCTGTACCTTCTCCTGCAGCATCCTGGAGGTGAAGGAGTCCAGCAGGACCATGCTCTGACGGGTGTGGTGACCAGCATCCAACATATTGACCCCTCATGTACAGCACCTACAGAGTAACCAGGGCAAGAAGAGTTCTGAGTGCCATGTGTTGCTTTTCCCTGGTCTTAAAATTAAAACAAAAACACAGTGTATGGGGAAAAGGGGTTTTTTTTCTCGGTATTTATTTAAGGACTTTTTGGGTGCAGTGCTTTGTTCAGGTGGAATGTTTTGAAAATGCACACAACTGCCCCCACACACCAAAATACACACACCTTGCAAATTAGCACATCTATCAAAGATTTTTCAATGATTCTTGAGTGAACCCCTCATTCTGAGGAACTTTTTCCCTGGATGGACTTAGTTTACAAAAAACTTTTTTGGAGAGGACTTTGGTGTCCGGGGCTTCCAGGATGTTTGGTCTTCTGGTCTAACAGTACAGTGGGTCAGCTAAGTTATCAGGATTGGAAAATTACAAGTATGTAGGCTAAAAGCACTAAGAATACATAAAACTGTATAAACGGTATATAAGAGGGGTATAAAAGAAAAGGCAAAAAATCATCCTGGCATCACATGGACATACCCAGTCTGCTGCTGGGGCCAGGCTCACACTGGATTTTGGGTCACAGGCTCCATCCAGCTGGAGGTTTGGAGAGCACAGACTTGGAAGCAAATGATGACAAAGCCATGTGGCACAAGGGATGAGGCCCTGGCAGGTCCTTCTGCATTATTGCTCACAGCCAAGCCCAGAAGCTCCAGAACCACTGAGTGCTTTGGGTTCAAAGGGACCTTTAAAGGGCTAGTCCAACCCACCTGCCATGGGCAGGGACACCTCCCACTATCTCAGGTTCCTCCAAGTCCCATCCAACCTGGCCTGGGACACCTCCAGGAATGGGGGCAGCCACAGCTTCTCTGAGCAGCCTGTGCCAGGGTGTCCCCACCCACACAGCAAACCTACAGCAGGAGGTCTCTTCAGCCCTGCAGCAGGACCACATCTCCCACCTTCCTGGAGTGTCCCGAGCTCACGTGAGCACTTTCTGCCCTCTGATGGGAGATGTCTGTCCCAGACAGACAGGACTGCTCCTATCCTGAGAAGGTCCATTTCATGGAGTACTCCCTACCCTAATGCTCCTCACTGCTCCCTCCACCACTCAGAAAACGCTGAGATACAAAAATGCTTTTAGACATCAGAGCTCTGCCTGCAAGTGTCACTTATTAATTAGTCACCGCTTGGCTGCCTTCCTCACATGCCTGCAGAAGACATTGTCACCCAATCCCTCCCAGAGACACAGCCTGGCAGTCTGAGTGGTGTGGGTGGCAGTCCCCAGTCTCCTCACAGCCATCCACAGGCTCTGGGGCTCAGGTTTGCTCCAGGCTGGCCAGGAGAAGCAGGAGCAACAGGAGAAGCAGGTCAGCAGCACCTCCTGAGCTTTGGACCCCGATCACCACAGTGATTGATCCTGGACTGTGACAAACAAATCAATAAATTCAAATTAAATGACAAAGCCATGACAAACAGCAGGGTCAGGCAAGGCCAGCGCCTCCTCCCACAGGCATGGGGCAGGTTAATGGAGGCTCCCATTCCTGAGCCCTGCAGCAAGGAAACTGCCCCAACTGGCACTGCCCTTCAGAAAGAAAGCAAAGAGCCAATTCCAATGCACAGGGGCTGGAGGGCAAAGATGGCATTTGTAGGAGAGGGGTGCTCAAAGCACAGAGCTGGAGAGTGATCACCCTCTTTCCCATTCCATCTTATCCACAGGAAACATGCATTCTTAAAAAACATGCAGATTCTTAAAAAAACTTTTTAAATGAGAAAATGACACTTCATTGCTTCACCTGGACTATCTTTAGCTTAAGGATTTGTTTTTCTTGTCACTTCTGTCCAAAAATGTTTGTTCTCAGTGCTGGCTGATCTCATCTTCCTCTTCTAGCACGAAGCACCCCATCAGCACTGGCCAGACAGATACTGGTGATGACTTCCCAATCTGCTCTGTGCCCAAGGTTATATTTGGCCCTGCTGATTTCCAGTTTGAGGAGATCCTGAGCCTTTCAGGACCACTGGGGAGCACCTGACCTTTTCTGCAAAGCCCCAGCTCCAGGACAATTTCTCAGCCAGGCAGGACCATGATGATAGAGAAGCCTCTAGCCCTGTGGGTGACCCCTTTGTGAGGCAGTCTAGACCATTGTTGTGCCCAATCCCATGAAAAAAGAAGTGTCCATTTGAACAGTCTGCTGCCTGTGGCTATGGCTTCCAGAGCCAGGTTTACTGAACAGGTCAGACACCATGGACTCTCCATCTCCCCTACACATTTCTCCCACTCCTTCCTTGCCTCCAGCCCAGCTTCACTGCAACCTCCAGCATCCCTGCCAACTGTCAGTCCCATTTGTGCCCTCCTGCACTGTTGCCCTTTCTCACTCCTGCTCCTTGTCTCTCATGTAGCTCTGGAACCACATTTAGACAATTCCATGTCTGCAATTATCCTGGCCAGACAGGTCACAGGTGCACCACCAGCACTACCAAGACCAGTTGAGACCATGGCACACCCATCTGCTGTACAACCTGCACTCCCAGGTGGTTGCTCAGCCACTCTTGGGCTAGGGGCAGGGTTTCATCCCAGTTCAGGAGCACATTGTCCATTCTCCCCCAGGTGTAACCTCTCTGCTGACTGCAGTCATTTGCATGCACACACACAGGCACCTCACAGTCAGAACTTGCTTTTGCCAGCTCAGTTTTTCACTTGCTTTTACTTGTTCCAAGAACAAGGACAGGAATTGGCTTCCAGACCTGGGGGCAGTTTAGGCTACACCCCACCTGAAGCTGCAAAGCCCAAGCCGTGGATGCATCACCCCACTGTACCACAGGCCTCCTGCACCCCCTCAGCACCCTGTGAATAATTCATCACATGCTCCAGCCCTCCTCTCTTGCTGTTCTCGAATTAGCCATGAGCAGATTGTGGCTTTCTCAAATGAATTTGTTACTTGGAGTCATTCCTGTGAAGATTTCCAAGGCAGTGGCTCATTTGCAAGCAGTAAATAGCTACAACACAAGTGTCCTTTGCTGGCCCCACTGGGCTCCAGCTCCGGGGCTGCCATGCAGGGACTTCTTGCCCACCCACACACAGGATGCTGTCCCAGGAAGCTGCTCCTGCCCCTCGGGCACAGGGCAGTGTGGGGACTCACCAACACTGGGCTTTCAGCTGGAGGACCACAGGCAGCACAAAACCACTAGTGAGCCTCTGAACATGACACCAGCTCCGCAAGCCTTCTCAGCCCACTCCCAGGCAGGCACATTCAAGGAAAGAGAATTTATAGGCAAGTAACAAGGTGCCAGTGCATCCTTCAGGATGCAGAGCTGTGGGAGAGAGTGTCCAGAATTGCTGTTTGGTGGAGCCTTGCCTGGGATGTGCCTAAATACAGCAGATGTTTGAAGAGATCTCAAGTAGGCTCATGGCTGGTGAAGAGGGGCTTTGCTTTTTCTTCACTATATATCAACTGCACCCTTTGCAAAAGTTTGGGGAAAGGAAATATCCACTTGCTCATCTGCATTGCTCATGTTGTTCATGGTGCTCATGTGTCCAGAGAAGGCAACAGAGCTTGGGAAGGGTCTGGAGCCCCAGGAGCGGCTGAGGGAGCTGGGAAAGGAGCTCAGCCTGGAGAAAAGGAGGCTCAGGGGGGACCTTGTGGCTCTGCACAAGTCCCTGACAGGAGGGGGCAGCCAGGGGGGTCAGGCTCTGCTCCCAGGGAACAGGGACAGGAGGAGAGAGGGAACAGCCTCAGGCTGGGCCAGGGATTAGATTGTGTTAAACTGGATATTGGAAAAATTTCTCCACTAAAAGGGTGGCCAGGCACTGGCACAGGTGCCCAGGGCAGTGGTGGAGTGCCCATCCCAGGAAGGATTTACAAGACATAGAGATGTGACACTTGGGGACACAGGTCAGTGGTGAACACAGTAATGCTAGGTTAATGGTTGGACTCAGTGGTTGATCTTAAAGGGCTTTTCCAACCATCCAGATTGTATAATTCCATGATTCCACATCTCTTCTGAAGCAGGCTTTGCTGCCTACCCTTAGGGCCCTTGCAGCAGTGTTCTCCGGGGGTGCAGGGGAGGCTCTGGGAGGTTCTCAGCTGTGCAGCCTGGGTCAGCACTCCCTGTATGGCTACAGCCCTTCTGCTCCACCACTGGGGGATAAAATTAATCTTCTCTTAATATGAGACGTTTTCATGGCAACTCGCTAAAGGGGCAAGCACCACTGTCATAATAATGCACTAACCTCTACATTTATTTTCAATATCTGCCCTATCAGGGAACTACTGAATTACTTCTCTAATTAGTTTGCCCATTTGTGAGGGTTATGACCTTCCTCTCCAGAGAGGAGAATATAAATGAGAAGTCATTTCTTGAAGGTAATACCATGAAAGCAGCAGTCCTATCAAGGATAAACAGGGGTACAAAAATCTGCTCTAATAGTACATTTTCCTTCAAGACTTAACAAATCTTCTCCATTTCCAAAATGGGGGGAAAAAACAAAAAGGAATGTTAATATAGTCTGTTCTTACTTCCAGTCTGGGCCATGTATCAGTTTCAAAAGGGACTATCTGACTCCAATTTCTTTCATATGTGTGGTCATTAACTCCAAAGAAATTCCCAAACTGAAATAAAATGCAAAGCAAGTTAAATTTAAAACTGGAAAATTTAATTAACAGGTAAAAATGTGACGAACAATAAGAGACCAAAATGGCAGTTGGCCAGGGCTGCCAGGCAAAGGGACAACAGCGCTGGGTGCTTAGTCACAAGCGGAATGTGACCAGAGGAACCCCAGGGGGCTCGGGGAGTTACATTTTATACCCTCCAGCCAGGGTACCAACCTCTTCCCCAGTGTCCTGGGTTGGAAAGTAGGACGTGACCAAAAGCATGTATTCTATCACCATCTTCATGAGCCAGGTGGGGCAGTGCTCCTGCCTCCCCCACCCCACACCCCTCAAGGCTATTTTCTGTTAATGGCCATCAGTGCCTTGCCCATGACTCACAGATAAGCTGCCCCTGGGCTATCTCCTGATTAATGGCCCATCAGTGCCTTTGTGAGAAGCTCCACCCAGGAGGAGGACCCAGGCACTCAATCCTGGATATAAACTGGAATTTTAAAAATCATATTGGGGCCTTTTCCACTGGATTTCCCAGAGGACAAGAGCTACAGAGCTATTGCTGGACCTTCTGAGGAAGACCAGACCTTTTTCTCCAGGATCACCTCTTCAACAGAACCACATCCATCACTTCAGGAGGACTGCAGCCACCTTCTTATTGGGCTGCCACTGTCCCCTGACTAACAGGGGGTCAGGTTGTACCTGACATCTGTCAGTTTAAACCAGTATTTTCTCCTGCCTTGTTTATATATATATATATATATATATATATATATGTGTGTGTGTGTGTATATATAATCATTAGTAAAGAACTGTTATTCCCATTTCCCATATCTCTGCCTGAAAGCCCTTGATTTCAAAATTATAATAATTTGGAGGGGAGGGGGTTGCATCTTCCATTCCAAGGGAGGTTTCTGCCTTCCTTAGCAGACACCTGTCCTTCAAACCAAGACACCCAGCCCTTCTCCTTTGGGGTGTATCCATTGGGTGTCGGTGACTCGTTGTCTAGTGGATTGGCTCTTGCGAGTGGGGTGATGTCTGGTGTTGAGTGATTGGTCTGTTCTTGGCACAATCAAGGCCCTTCCTTGATGCTCTTATGATAATTCAAGTCGACACCTATTTTCTAGCACCTTCCACTGCTTATCCATTGTCCCCCTAGAGAATATGAACTGTCAATCAACCCTCTGATGCTAATACATTAAACAAACCTAGCACTAACCAATCCCTGGGATCCCCATTTAACCCCACTACTTAATAAGCAATTTAACCAGGAACACTCCATTAATACCTTACAGTTTACCTTGTAATGTTAGGTTAATTAATCACACTACTTAATTAATTCAATTTTCAACCAGTTCCTCAACTATGTACATACATAGGAAAGCCAACCTTCAGTCCTCATTTATAACACAAATCAAAGCCCCACTCCTATGTTCCTGCTTGCCTTTGGGCCCAGAAGTGTCACAGAGCCCTACTGGCACCAGCATTTGTTCCCAGCCCTCTGGCTACTCCTGGCCATGCCACCCATGCTATTACTGTGAGTGACCTTCAAAGATGACCAGGAAAACCTCCCCAGCTCAGACTCACCCAGGGTGCTTTTCCCTTCCTCATCACTGAATGTTTTCCTCTGATGCTGAGCATCCCCACTTCATGTCACATGGGCTTCCACACTGCAAACAGGCTGAAGCACATCTTGTGCATGAGGGACACCTGGGTGGGATTATTCCCTGGGCCCTGCACTGGCAGAGGTCACTGCCAGTAATCGAAGGTCACTACAGGTGACATGGGAGCAGTTCTTTCACTCCTTCCCTCCAGCCATCCTAATGGGAGACATCATTTTGTGCAGGATGGCAAAGCACTGTGGTAGGAATGGCCATCCAGGAGGATGGAGACAAGGGCACCACACCTGCACCCTGGGAATGTTCAAGTATTTGCTACCTTTGGCACAGCTTTATCAGGGGGATTCTGAACAGGCTCCATGCCATTCCTTACCCAAGGTCTTCTGTGGCACAGAGCATCCTTGACCATGGACAGGGAAGAATTGCCCAGCTGCTGTCTCCATCCTGCTCTTACACAGCCTCAGGAGCTCAGGGACTGTATGGCAGTAGATGTACAAAAAGCCTCTGCTCCCACCTGAGGACACAGGTGAGGGAGCCCTGAGGGAGGGCTGAGCTGGCACCAGCACGGGCTGACAGGAGTGAGGAGTGTCCACTCCCTTCCCCACACTGAGGAAATGGCCTCTTTTCTGGAAAGAGAGGAGAAAATCACTCTCCAGACAGATTTTCCCCTCACTGCTCCCAGCAAGGTTGCCTGCATCATCCATGACCACCAGCAGCAAAAGGCAGCCACTGCCAGCTCGAGGTACAGCCAGCACCAGGATGGGAGTGGATTTGTGTTCCATAGGGCCTTGGACACCACAGAAAAAACACCTCTGGAGAAGAGGCAGGAAAAGTCTTTTGCCAAGCAAGAGCAAGCTCATTGCCAAGGCAGGGGGAGCCACAAGGGGGTCAGTCAGTGACTGGGGGGTTTAGCCTCCTGCCCAAGACTGAGGGCTGCATCCTTGAACGGCACAGGGAATTCTTAGTGTTGTGCCTCTTCCGTGAAAGTCTCCATGGGAGCACAGTGGGTGCTCACAGCCAGGTCTGTCCATTTGGCTTTGTACCCTTTCTGCCAGCCAGGGAATTTCCTACGAAATTAACAGTGTCTTGCTTGATCTTGCGAAGAACCAAAAAGCAACTTTTCCCTGATGCTTCTCTGGATGTAACTGGAACCAGCGGCTGTGAGAGTACAGCAAGGACAGCCAGCCCTTCTCTGTACTGTCACCTGTGTCCCAGCTGCCCCATCAGCTCCCAGCTGACACCCTCTGACAGCTCCAGCAGATGAGAGTCATCAGCAAAGCCACATGGCTTCAGCACAGCCCTGGAGCAGGGCAGGCTGAATGGGCTGAAAGGACACAGTCACCTGCCTTTGCCTCTCTTGCCTGCCCAGTCCCATCTAATGTGGCGTTTTGCTCACAGTGTTTAGATTTGCCTTTCCAAGGGCCTGTAGGGATGAGAAGGGACACTTGGGTGGAGGATGTTCCCCAGAGAGAGCCCTGCACTTGGTGCAGCTGGAGAAACTCATGCCTGCTCTGGTGCATGTCACATCATACCATGTCATGTCATTCATGTGTCTCCCATGTCAGGAGCAAAGGCATGGAGGGATCTGTCCCTGGGGAAGTCTGCAGGTGTGTCAGGAGATAAGGACCTCTGCTACCTGGGAACAATGCTCCCAGGGCCCCTCACAGCTTCCCAGACTCTCCTACTCCCCTGGCAGCCCAGGACTACCCAGCTCAGTATTTTTTTTCACCCTTTCCCAGTGAACCCTGGAGCCAGGACAGACCCTGCTGAAGGAACAGGATCCCACACATGAGACCAAGTCCCAGCGAGCTGCTGTGTCCTCACTGCTCCTCCTGCCCAGAAACCTGAGCACCCCCAGAGCACAGCAGGAGCAGGAGCGTGGAAGGATTCTCCACCCAGCTCTCCAGAGACCAAAACACCGGGTGTGGGCTGAGTGTAGAGGGCATAGCCCAGGAATCTGAAGCTGAACTGTGAGCAGCAAGATGAGCAGATGAGCAGCAGCAGCAGCGAGGTGGGGGTGCCTGGGCAGCAGCAGAGCAGAGGTGCAGAGGGGATGGTCCAGCCCAACTTGCACAGATCATGGAGCTCTCATCACTCCTGGAGAGCTTTTTATTAAGATGTAAATAAAACCATCCCTGCACCCTGGAGATGTGGCCATTTGGATGCCACCTTTGGGCCTTTCTCAGTGACATGGCCTGGCAGCCCCTGTTCCTATTGGGAAGGTACTGTGCACACTGGAACATGTTCCAAGCACTGTAATTGCCCAATAAAACTGTGTTTCTTCACCATCCAGTTGAATTAGTGCCTGCAATATGTTTGAAAGCTTTATAGCCCAGTTAATTGTGAGGCAGTAACAGGAAGGGGCATTATGGCTTTAGGAACACAAGTTGCATCTGTATTTAATGATACTAAACCGTAAGAAGCCTCCATTCGAATAAAGCAATGGCTGCTGTAGTGCCTATAAAAGTGACAATTGCCATGTTCAGCAGAGATGCTGAGCTTGGGTGCAGCAGGAGCAGGGACACAGTGCCTGGGGCAAGGACACTGCCCAGCTCCTGTGGTCATTCCTGGGGCAAGGACACTGCCCAGCTCCTGTGGTCATTCCTGGGGCAAGGACACTGCCCAGCTCCTGAGGCCATTCCAGTCCATAGGGCCAAGGGTACACACATGCCTGCACCCCAGAGACTCCTCTGTGTGCCTGCTCTGCACACAGGCTGTTATCCCACTGTCCCCCAGCCAATGGTGCCTCGTGTCCCTTTGAAGGGAAGGGCCAGCACCCCCATTCTGGCCACTAGACAGCTCACACCTTCCCTGCAGGCTCCCACCACCACCCTACTCATCCAGGAGACTGGGAGTGGGGACCTGCCCATGCCTCTTTGCATACCTGGTATGGATGGAGAAGCTTCTGTGGGAATGGGAAGCAGAGCATGAGTGTCCCTAAGTGAGACGCGCTCTCCGTTTTCATTAGGAGGACACGGATTTGGGGCTGGGGAGGGTCCAGGGCAACAGAGCACTGCAAACAGCCCATGGTGATGTTCATGAACTCAGCAAGGCCCTTGACTGGCACCTGGAAATGGTTCTTCTTGGTAACCTCCCCTTTCTCCAGTCACAGGAGCATCTGGAGTAGCTCTTGGATGGAATAGGGATGAAAAGCTGTTGGTAATGTTCTTCAGCTCATCCTTTGGATGCAGCATCAGGGGACATGAGAGTATTGAGGGGCAGGGACTGCACAGTATCTCCCACACCTCAAAGACTGTTTGGAGAAACATCTGGGCTCATTCTTGTGCTTGCAGGAGGGAATTTCAGCTGTGTCATGGATCCTCCCATATCATGGCTCTTACCCCAGAAAGTCCAGTTCATCAGGCAGGGCCACTGATCCAGCACAGCTCCTGGTGACAAGGACCAACCTAGTGTCCCAGTTTGATACAAATTCAGAGGAGAATATCCCCTGATAGAAAGCAGGTTGTAGTTACCCCTCCCCCACCAGGTTCAGGAAAATAAATATTTCCTCGGAGGAAAGTGAAAAAGAAAAAACTATTTATTTAACAAACACACAAGAAAATAATAATAATGCTAAATAATAAAATCTCTCGCTGTGGAGAGAAACCTGGAAGAGGTTTAAAGTCCTTCTGGGTGTGGTCTCTCTCCTCCCCAGAGCTGGGTCGGTGGGGGGACCCCCCTGCAGGCCAGGGGAAGGGCTCCCAGTGAGGGTTCGATGTTCTGCTGTTCTGAACAAGTCCAGAAGAGAAGAAGAAGAAACCAAAGTCCCAGGAAAAACTCCGTCTCTCTTCTTTCAAAGAGAACAGAGCCAAGAGCTCGCTGGAAAGCAAGGAAGGAGCTTCCTCCCCTCTCTGCCACAGCAGCTATCACTCCCCACAGAAGAAGAACAACAGAGAGGAGTAGTAAACTTGAAGCACAGAACTGCTTTGAAAAAAGTTCCTCTGGCTGGTTTTTTTTTTTTTCCTTCTCTCCTCTCTCAGGCTCAGTTTAAAGGCACAGAAAGGCATAAGATTCATTTTCTAGGCATAGGGCAGACGATATGGGATACACCATAAAGTCACTCCAAGACACCTAGTCAGGGGCAGATGGCAGAGAATGACCCACCAAGGGGGACAGCAGCAGCTGTGGCTGATGGCAGAGGAGCTGTGGTCACTTCACTGGGTCTTCACAGTCCATCCCACCCTTCTGTGCACCCCCTGGGGTGTGCACCCACATGTATAGGCACTGTGCACCCCCGTGCTTGGACACATGGGGGTACCACCAGGGCAGCAGGGCCTGGAAGGGCTCAAGGCTAGTGGTGGCCATGGACAGAGAGCTACAGCCCCATGGTAAAACACAGAAGAGAAATCCAGGGACACAAAGAAGGTCCTGGCCAGCGGCACTTCTTGCTTCCAAGCAGGAGCAGAGTAATCTCGCTCCTTTAGGGGCTCAGCCATCCTTGAAGCAACCACAGGGCTGTGTACACCAGCTCTGAGACAGCCACACCTGCTGAAGGTGACTATTTGTGACCAGCCTGGCATGTCTGGCATGACTCATGAGCCTCCAGCAGGATCTCAGTAAGCAGAGGACCGAGAGTCAAGAGCCAAGGTCAGGCCAAGAGCCCTGACTTGGTGGAAACCCCCAGGAGCACTCTCCCCTGCAGGGCAAAAGCCTTGGCCCTGTTCTTTTGAGTGCAAAGGGTGAGTATTCAGCACATGCAGGAGTGGGTGACAGGCAGATGACAAGCCTGTGACTCCTTCCATGTTGTGTTTGCAACTATATCAGCTGTTGAGATTAATTCAATGTGCAGCAGGGAAGTGAGTTGCCATTGAGTTCATTTAGAATTAGATATGCAATCAATGGAAAATTAATACAATTAAGTTTCAAATTGTCATGTAATAAAACACCTTTTTGCAAGTGGAATATTAAGTGGGACATAAACGCTGTGACACTGCTGGAATGTGCTGCTCTCAGCCAGGGAGGAGTTTGTGCCCAGGAGCTGTGCACATACATACCCCTGCACCACTATAACTCGTTAGACAGACTCTAATTATATATTTATAGTTTACAGAAGTTTCAGCTAATTGTATGATTTCTCTCTGAAGCTGCTGCAAGGCCTCGCTGCTGTGGTGAGGCATTGGTTGTTACTGACATACCCATAGCTGAGAGTGCTCAGCAAGCTCAACAAGCCTCAAATCTCCCTGTCTGACACATTAACTGCATGCAGGGACACTCCCACTGATAGTTCAGCCAGAAAAGGAATAGAAAATACCCCAATTTCTAGTTTTTCTCATGGACTTGGAGAGAACCCAGAGCCCATCCATGAGAGAACTGTGATGGGACACCACTGGCTGTTCCCAAAACTGCCACAAGACCAATCCCAGAGAGTTTTCTTGAGCCATGGTGTGAGCACTGTTTTTTGGGGTGAGCAGGCACCACAAGGGATGTGCAGGAGGAACTGGAAGTGCACAGGGGCACGTGGCTTCAAGGGGATGAGGGCATGGGCAGGGCCAAGGGAAGGAGATGTGGAGGAAGGATCACAGCCCCAGCAGCCCCCACACACCTCAAACCTGAAGGATTTAGCTCACAGCATCTCTCAGCCCCCCTCTCCACTGACCTCAAAGTGCAGTGGAGCAGACACCCAAGGCTCCCTGACACTCACTGGGAGGAGATTGTCAGTGACGCCAAATCCAATAGATCCTTAATTAAGCTGTTCATGCACATCTTTTATTTTTGGTCTGACTCATCTTAGTGACTGTACCAAGGGCTCTTCTCTATGTGCTGCTCTCACCCAAATTCCTGTCTCTCACCAGCGCCACTCTCCCAAAGCAAGGGCTCCTGCTCAGCAGGTAGCTCACTGAGGCACCTGCCCCTCACTGCCCAGGCCAAAGCAGCTTTTCCAGACACTCTGCCCTTCCTGCAGCTCTCTTCTGTTCATCTCCCACTTCATAAACAGCCCTGAAAAAGTGGAGATGCTGTCCTCAGCCAGAGGAACCAGTCACCCCCTCAGAGGTGGGAATGACACCACAGGGACTTGGCACAAAGCTGGACAGATGCAGGGAGGAAGGGAAGGTAATTAACAGCAATTGCTTGCTTGAAGGATGCTGTCCTGGTTTGAAAGACAGGTGTCTGCTGAGGAAGGCAGAAGCCTCTCTTGGAATTGAAGATGCAACCCCTCCCTCCAAATTATTATAATTTTGAAATTAAGGAGCTTTCAGGCAAAGATATGAGGAATAGGAATAACAGTTCTTTACTAATATATATAAATAACAAGGCAAACAAACAACGATAACTATGGCAGTAACAGCAAACAGAACCAGACCCCAGGGACAACCTTCTCTCGGCCCTCAGGCACTTTCTCCTCGGTGCAGTGCCGCTCACGGCCAGCAGGGGCGCTGGCGGCTCCCGGTGAGCAGGGCGGGTGCGATGTTCCCCCGCGGCTGCAGGGGGCGCTCCGGAGCGAGCTCGGGGAACACGCAGTGATGGCGGCGAGAAACTGCGGCACAAACCCTGGGGCAGCCATCCCCGTGTCCCGGCAGGAACCTCGGGAACAGCAGGGACAGACACAAACCCTGGGGCAGCCATCCCTGTGTCCCGGCAGGGCCCTCGGGAACAGCAGGGATGGACACAAACCCTGGGGCAGCCATCCCTGTGTCCTGGCAGGACCCTCAGGAACAGCAGGCTGGAACAGCAGGGACAGACACAAATCCCAGGCTGTGGATGAGATGTATCAAACCCCGGAGATGCAGCAGGAGCCCTGGGAAGTCTCTGCAGGCAGGGGTGCGGGGCTACAGTGCAGTGAGAGCTCGCAGCAGTGGCAAAGGAACGGCAGGGGCAGGGCAGCCTCGGCCCAGCTCCCAGTGGGGCAGGGAAAAGCAGGATTGGGATCCCAGGGTCCCCTGAGGTACCCAAGCAGATGGTGAGAAAATCCCTTCTTTAGTGAGGTAGGGAGTTAAAACAGGGTCCCAGTGCAACAGCTGCTGCAGAGAGCAAACTCCACTCCTGGTAGCAGGAAGGCAGCAGAAGGCAGGAGTCTGCAACGGTGATGAATTCCCTCCACCACGAGAGCAGCTTCTCTCTGCTCTGAATGCTGGGAGAACAAGAGAGCTAGGGGCTGTACCCAGCCACTTTTCACCAGTTCAAATCTCCTGATGTCTCTGCCCCAATGAGAAAACCCCAGGTGAGAGGGGGTAGCCAGCTGGACTCCTCCCTCTGTGGCCAGGTCTTTTTGTCTCTCTTAAGTACCCAGTGATTTGTTCCTCAGCAACAAAGTATGGAGAAAATTCCTTTAAGAGAAAAAGAAAAACAAAAGGGAAACTCCTAAAACCCCAACAGATGCACTATTGAATCTCACTTGCACAGCCTGTGCAAGACCCTGAGCTGGCAGGGAGCACCTGGGAGTGTGTGAGTGGGAGAATAAACCTGCACAGGTCCTGCTGGATAGAGATCAGCACCAGAATGCATTCAGCATTTCTGGGAGCAGGAATTCAGAGCCTGTCTGTGATCACACCCCCCAGCCTGGTGTGTGCCGTGGGACCACAGAGCAGCAGGATCCCACCCTCAGCATCCTCCAGAACTGCAATAAAAATACAAACTGAGGCTCAGGGAAGCATCACCACTGCTGCGGGCTTATTACACGAATCCCAGAAAGAATTGCAGCTAAACATGTTATTAGGTTAAATAAAAATAAAATGCATTCTAGAAAATGTTTTGAAATTTATCGTGTAATTAAGCTATTAATTTAATAGTCTTACTTATTTGGGTTGGAAATTCACACAGGTCCTCATCTCACTCCCATTATTGAAAAACGTGCTCATCATGTGCAGTCATTATACATTTTCATAAACATTTGATGAACAATAACTGTGAGAAACATAAAATATTGGTTTTGTCCTTCAACTGTAATGGCCATATGGAGACTCGGAGCTGTGCCTCCGAGTCAGCAGTTGCAGCACATCCTCATTAATAACAACACTTGCTATTTTTACTGTTTACAGCACAAATACAGCCCTTTAATGGGGGCAAGAAGGGTGTAATCTGTAAGGCCTTTGCAGTGATTTGTAAGAGAGCTGCTGTGCCCACATTCATCTGTGATTCAGGGTGAGCTATAATTACTCAGTATTCTGGACAGCTCTCCTACAAGATGTCAATTTATGTGTAAGCAGAGCAAGGCAGTGGCTGGGGACATCACAAGCCTCTCCCCTGCACACACACACACATAGTTCCCTTAGGTTTGCAAAGAAAATATTTTCCGAGGCAATGGAGTGAGGTCCTGCCCTGGAATCAGGGCTGCTGGAGCTGGTGGCTTAGCAAGCACATCGCCTTGATGGTGGCCAAGGCATCCTTGCCACACATCACTGGCTTCCTCAGGCACCTCATTCTGCTCGTGCTCACCAGGCTGGGGATGGTGCATTCCCTTGGCTTCCCCTCACTTCTGCTGCCCCATGGCTGACAGGGAAAGGACCAAGGTGCTGCACTCTGAGGAGAGAAGGCTTGACCAGGGCAGGTGATAACCACGATGCACAAAGTTTGTGCACACATAAAGTGCTCTGGGACAGCTGCCAGCACCAGGGGAGGTGGCTGGCTCTGGTCTCTGCTGCCAACAGGCTCAGTTCAGGTTTGCACCAGGGTGAGCAGACCCACAGACATGTCCAGCCCCAGCACTAAGGTCTGGGTGAGATCACTCCTCCACTCCCAGCTGCAGCTCCCACTGCCCCAGGAGGTCCCAGCTGTGCCCAAAGACAGGAGCCAGGACAATTGTGCTGCCTGCAACACCCTCCCCTTGGGCTGAATTTTACCACAAGCCTGGAGTGCAAGGCCGGGAGTCTTCCCCAGCAGGTTCCTGTGGCAGCAGTGTCTGCACCTGCTACCCACAGAAGTGCTTGTGGTCTGAAAAGAGACACTCAGACCAAGGCCATCCCTTGAAGATGATTTTCCCCGTGGCCCAGAGCACCCCAGAACCTGAGGCAGAGCAGTTCTGTCCAGCGAACAAGCAGTTATGCACCAAGGACCCCCCAGACCAAATTCTTCCATTCAATTCCAAGTCCGAAGAGAGAGGTGGTTTGCACCAGAACTGCTCCACAAATCAGAGGAGGCAGGAGAGTAACCAAAATCACAGCAAAATGTGCCACCTCCTGTTCCCCCTCCCAACAAAACACCCAGATCTCCTGTCCTGAGGAGGCTCAGGAGCATAAGACCACACACCAGGAGTGCCAGGCTGGCGCAGGAGCGGGCAGAAGAGCCTGCAAAATCTGGGGATGAATGCCCCAGGGCTTGGATGCATCTGTCTCACTGTGCAAAGCATTAATGAAGTTTCTCTCAGGGCAGGACACAGATTCAGACACAACACTTCCCCTTCAGCACTGAGTCCTGGGTTGATGTCAGCCCTGCATGGATTTATGGCTCCCTGCACTCGTAAATGTCGGCATGGCTGTGATGGATGCAGGAGCTGGGAAGCGTTCCCCCAACTTTGGGAGATTTCTTTATTTTTTTCTGATCTTTTACAACAGCCATAAACCAGCTGCTGATTAGTGACAGGTCTTAAAACTTTAGGCAAAAGCTGTTGGAATCAGCTTTAAGTGCTAAGCTTCTCCCAAAGCAGGGCAGCTTAGCATTTCCCTTTTGAGGGAAACATGTGACGTGTGGCCCTCGGAGCCACGGCTGTTCCTGGGGCAGGACTGGGCAGCCCTCACAGCCCACTGGGTCAGGGGCCAGCTCTGCCTTGCCCGGTGACAGAAACAGCAGATGTCCCCAGACAGATCCATGCTTTTGGCCCTGGGTGCCACATTGTCCTGTCTGTGCCAGACAAAGGGCAGAGCCCACTCTGCTCTCAGACTTTGGCAGAGCTGTGAGGGGCAGGACAGAAGGACAGCTCACAAAGATGGGCATTGTCACCTCTCCCAGCAGGGCAGAGTCCTCTCCAGCATCCCTCTGGGCTGGCACGGTGCCCATGGGGACTGGCCATTGCCTCCCAGTCCTGATCCAGTGGTCACAGATGATGGGCAGAACCAACAAGGGTGTGGAATGAAAAATGCTGTGCTGTAAGAACCTTCCCAGCAGAACAGTCCCCACTGCCCCAAGGGCATGGGAGACCTGGTGATGCTGTTTTTTGTAGCCAGCAGGCTACTGCAATCATGTTTTCTGAGGTATTCATTAAGTATTGATTGCAGAGGCCACAAACTTGCAGAAAAATCTGCACAAAATTACATAGAACACGATTTCACGTTTTGGGATGGGAAATTGTCTTCTGGTGCTTCTGACTGCCCACAGTTTCTGGCTTCCTTCTACCTCCCAGCCCATGGCTGAGTCCTTGTTCCCATCTGAGCCTCCTGCCGACCTTCCCCTGGCTGCTGCATGGGGCTGCAGCTGTGGCCTCTCCAGGCTTCCACAGCCCCTTCAGATGTGCTTTGGACTGTGCAACTCTGCCTCCTTGGCTCCAAGGGTTTTGCAGGATACACAGTCCCTTTTCCCACTTCCCATAATTACAGGCAGCAGTTTGTGGTGGGTTGGCTCTGGCCAGACACCAGGTGCCCACTAAAGTCTCTCCATCACTGCCCTCCTTAACTGGACAGAGGACAGGAGAGACAACGAAAGGCTTCTGGATTAAGATAAGGGCAGGGAGAGATCACCCACCCATTACCATCACAGGCAAAACAGACTTGACTGGGAAAATATGATTTATTGCCAATCAAATCAAAATAGGACGATAGGAAATAAACTCAAATCTTAAACCTTCCACTCACACCTCCTTTCTTCCTGGGCTCAACTTCATTCCTGATTTCTACAACTGTTTCCCCCCAGCAGTGCATGGGGACAGAGTTATGGTTCCTACCACAGGTTGTGTCTGCCTTTGCTTCCTCCCCTCACTCCTCCCCTGCTCCAGCATGGGTCCCTCCACAGGGTCAGTCCTTCAGGAACAGGCTGCTACCATGTGGGTCACCCACAGGGTCATAAGCCTTGCTACCACTGTCACCACTGGGCTCAACCTTGGCCAGTGGCAGGTCCATCCTAGAGCCAGCTGGAATTGGCTCTGCTGGACATGGGGGAGGCTTCCAGCAGCTTCTCACAGCAGCTAACCCTGGAGTCTCCCTGCTACCAAAACCTGGCCATGCAAACCCACTTCATGGATGGATGGATGGTTGATGGATGACTGTACTAGTTTGAAAGCAAACCAGTGAGAGACTCAAAATCAGAACTACAATTTAAGAAGAAAATTCAAAATAAATGCAATAGTAAAAAACACTGACAGTCAGGATGTGAGCTGACACCCTGCCGGGCAGGGAGGTGGCAGCACTCTGATTAAATGGTGGCTGCTGTCCTCTGGAGGTGATGGATGTGGTTCTGCTGAAGCAGTGATCCTGTGGAAGGCTCTGCTCTTCCTCTGAAGGGCCTGTGGGGCTAACACAGCTCTTCTCCTCTGGGAATCCAGTGGGTAAGGGCTGAGTGTGGTGTTCCAAACCTCAGAGCATACCCAGGTAGGAATGCTTGGTTCCTCCCCCGGGCAGAGCATCTCATGATGGGGTGATGTCATTTTATGAGCCATGCAGTGAGGGTTGATAGCCCATTACCAGAAAATATCACTCTGGAGGAGTTATCAGGGATGTGTCATGGGAGAGACAAAGAACACTGCCCCACCTGGTTTAAACACGTGGAGATGGAATACATACTTTGGTTACATCTTCCATTGTTGTAACCTAAGACAATGATGGATGGATGGATCCATGGATGGATCCATGGATGGATGATGGATGGATGATGGATGGATGGATGATGGATGGATGGATGGATGGATGGATGGATGGATGGATGGATGGATGATGGATGGATGATGGATGGATGGATCCATGGATGGATGATAGATGGATGGATCCATGGATGGATGATAGATGGATGGATCCATGGATGGATGAT
>VZTN01021330.1:15813-30327 GCA_013400515.1 Erpornis zantholeuca | reverse complement strand
GATGGATGGATGGATGGATGGATCAATGGATGGATCCATGGATCCATGGATAAACTTATGAGTGGACAGACTGACTCTGGCTGGAAGACAAGTGTAACATTTTGGGCACATTTCCTGTGGTGGTAACTGCTCTTTACCCCACCACTCCTGCCCTCCCACTCCCCCTTCCATTATATGTTTGGGCTCAGACCTGGCAGGTGCCCATCAATCCCTCCACAGGGAGGAGGGTCCACTTCCCTGAGGGATCACTGCTTGGACCATCTGTCCTGCATTGAGCTGGGCACGTTCCCTCCCTGCTTCTGCTTCTCTCAGGAAGAGAAGTTAGTGAAGATTTATCATGGCACTAAACCTCAAATTGAGCACATTTGAAAGAAGAACAATTTATTCATCAAAAATATAGCTTCGTTTTATCTGCAATTATTCTCAAGTTAAGGCTCCATTCAGCAAGCATTTGGCTGAATAAACAGCAATTTTTTATGTTTAAATCATCCCATTTTGACATTCCATCACACAAACAAATGCAGGAGGACGCAGCCCACCCAAAAATCATTTGGAAAGTTCTCTGGATACTTTTTTCATTCCAAAGTGCTGTTCTGAGGTGGTAGGGTGGGGGCAGCTCTTCCACCCTCTGACCAGCATGCAAGGACCATTTGGGTCCTGTGGGGCAGAGCCATCACCAACAGCAGTTCATCAGTTTTGAAATTAGGAGAGGATCAAGAAAAAGACATGTGGTTGCACAAAAATGAACAGAACAAACTTGGAGGGGGTGCTTTTCCACCAGCAACATCCCTCAGCAGGGCATGCCAAGTAAAAAATCAGAAATACTGGACTGGGGGAAGTTACTAAAAAAAGAGTATATGAGGTGCACAGCTGCTAAACTTTCTGCTGCAGAGGAACCACAGGACAACAGTTAAAGGCCAACATTGCTGCATCAGGAGCACTTTAGTGTCCTGAAAATCAAAAAGGAATCCTATAAAAATAGGAATGAGGGTATAAGGATGAGTATAAAGGGAAAGCTCAAGCACATGGGGGAAGAACAAGAAAGGGTAAGGAGCAGAGAGAGTTACAGCCAGTGAGGGGCTTAAAAGGATGCATATAACAGCCAGTGAGGAGCATAAATAAGTTCCAGAAATACACTGGAAGTGCAATGAAAAGGAAAAAAGAGTCAGCATTCATGTCTTGTGATGGAAAGAACCAAAGGGATTACACAGAGGCACAAACAGTGACTTCCTCACTGTGGCTGCACAGTGCAAGCCTGTAACTGGTGCCCAGAGCCATCACCATTAGCGAGAGAAGCTCCGTGCATTGAGTAGTCAGGGGTCAAGACAAATCACCCTGGAAAATGTAAGCAACCTCTGAACAATTAGCAGCAGATTGTGACAAATTTTGAAGGCTTAGGGGATCCTGGGGAAGTGCAGAAAAAGCACTTTTTCTGTGAAAAATAAAAATACATAAATAAAGGAAATGAGGAGTTTGGGGAGTTACAGATCAGCCAGGATGGCTTCAGTTCCTTGAAAAGTTTTGGAACAAATTATTGAACAATCCATTTGTAACTACCAATAATTTGATAAAAATAAAGGATAAAAACCAGCCAACACAACTGTACCAGGAACAAATGATGTTGGGGTGATCCAATTTCCCTCCTTGCCAGGGTATTTGTTGTAGTGGAGGAAGAAACGATGGATGCGATCCATTAGGCCAAGCCTCTGCTGCATTCCCAGGAGCAGGCAGGGAAGTACAATCTGAGCAAAAACATGGGAGATGGGTAAAACTCAGAGCAATAGATGCTCCAAGCAAAGCTGGGGGGCTGAGAGCAGGGGCAAGGGGAGTGGCAGGTCTGTTCTCAGGGTCTTTTATTTTCCTACAGCATGACTGGTGGACATGTCTAAATGCAAGGGTGACACCTCTGTGGATTCCCAAGACACCAGGGACCTCCAACCCCTGACAGACACTCAGTGGTGCCAAGTTTCCCTGGGGAAGGAGGGTAGAAGCTTCTTCAAAACATCTGCAAGTTAAAGCAATCCCTCTTAGCTGGACATTTCAGGTGATGGGAGGTGCATGGCTTTGAGTTAAAGCCCTGTTAAATAGCTAGCTATAGCTAATATTGTTATTTCATTCTGGTTCATGCACTGCAGCCCCACTCTGAAGTCTCTGGCTGTTGAACAGTGACCAGCAGCAGTGTCAGCTCTGTCACTCAGCCGTGGGGCAGCACGAGGGGTGATGCTGCAGGGTGGAGCTCCCTGTTCAAACCAGTTCAGCACAGACCACCAGGAGCCACCCCCACCCCAGAGGGGTGAGTTTCATCTCCTCATCAGAGCAGATGGTTCCAGAAGAGCCCCACAAATGCTCCTCTCTGGGCAGCCCTAAACAACAAGAAGTGTTTGAACCCACCCTATGACCTTTGCTTTCCTCCTTTTTTCTGCCAAGACTAGAGAAAATACCCCATTTTGAGAATAAAACAGTGCAGAAAACTAAAATGACACAATACTGGAGTTCAGTGTCATGCACAGCCCCTCAGCCTGAAGAGGTTTGACAGTTTGTACTGGGAGGAAGGTGTGATGCTGCAACATTTCTTTGGAGAGGAAAAAAAAAAAAGAAAGAAAGAAAAAAAGGATGGCTTTTATTTTTAGAAGTTTTAACAGCCAAATTGTTGTCAGGCCGCCTGTGCTCTGCTGAGCAACACACAGCCAAGAAGAGCTTTCTCACAGAGCAAAATGTCATGGTAAAACCAGGTTTCATCAGAATCCCAGCACCCTTCATGGAAAGAATCACCAGGTTTTGGACAAACTGTGTATTATCTATCATCTTTTTTGTTACCATGA
The DNA here is from genome assembly GCA_013400515.1 of Erpornis zantholeuca. Classification (NCBI taxonomy): domain Eukaryota; kingdom Metazoa; phylum Chordata; class Aves; order Passeriformes; family Timaliidae; genus Erpornis; species Erpornis zantholeuca. Next base: position 27,505 of record VZTN01021330.1, on the reverse strand, counting down.
TCCACTTTTTGGTGAAGAAATATAAGACTGGGCCTAAATTGCTCTCTTATTTGGGAACATGCCACATTTCCCTTTGGTGTTCTCTGGTGATGCTGGACAGCTAAAGGAGGTCTGGGACTTTAGTTCTCTTACATCTTCCACCACCACCAAGCTTTTCCCTTCATTGCTGTCCATCCTCTCCAACCAGAGATGCTTCCAAAAGAAAACAAAACAAAAGGATACTTATTTCTCTTTGTCCTCTGGCCTTGGACATTTGCTGCATTGTTCCAGGACTCGACACTCTCATGACTGACTTACAGCACTCTGAGGTTGGGGAACCTCTGGAGATGGCCCAGTGTCATCCCTGCTCAGGCAAGGTCACCTAAAGCTGTATTCTCCAGGCTGTAGCCCACAGGCTTTGGGATATCTCCAGTGGTGGAGAGCACTTCCTCTCTCATGAGGGGTTCAACCATCCTCACACCTCTTCCCTGGACTCGGTCCAGTAACCAGCGTCTGTCTGGTACTGGGAAGCACAGCAGGGTGCAGCACTCCAGATGCCACCACACCTGTCTGTAAAACCAAACTGGTACCCCAGTAATGCCTGGCACCAGAGAGCCAGGCTGTGGGAGCTGTGCCTGTCCACGACTGTACCCACCCCTGTCTGGCTGTGATGTGGGCCAGGCTGGCAGGCAGACACATTGCAGTGTGGCCAAGGAGACTCCAGAGTCTGGGAAAGGGCAGCCCTTGGGCCAGCCAGCAGTGGTCCTGTGGGTGCCAGGAGGGAGCAGGCACAGAACAGGCATTGCAGGAATTCTGCTGAGCCTGTTCTTGACACCAACACCCAGGCATGCCCCAGGGAGAATTTGTTGCTTTGGGTTCCTCATAAATGCCAAGTCTGTGTATGATGGATGGGCTGGGAGCCCCTCTCAGGATCTCTCCACAGCAGCTCCCAGGAGCAGCAATAAAACTCTATTGCTATTTGGGCCAGGATGTGTATGGGGGGACTGCCTGGAAAGAAGTAATTTTGGAGAGCCCTGCACCAGCCAGGCACCCCTGGGTTAGAGCAGGGACAGGGCTGATGGACCCTCCTTGGTCTTGCTAGGCACTGCTCCATGCACGCACACACCTCTTCCTCCTCCCACCCTCTGGACATGTGTGTACCCCAACAAACACCTCCTCTGCCCAAATCCTCCTCGCATGCACCTCCAGGGATTCACACACACACACTCTGCCTGCTCACCTCTGCTCCCCAGCACCTGCCACCATCCCACACAGGCACTTGGCACTGCTGGGGCTGGATGACAACGTGCAGGGGAGAGGGGCTCATTCAGAGAGCTGCCATGTCCCATAGCATACGAACAGGGGACAACCCAGGTGTCCCCAGCCCACCTGCATGGCCCTCCCAGCACCCTGCAGGAGCCCTGGTGGGGACAGGCAGGGAGGAAATAGATGTCACCATCCAAGGGCAGCCTCAGTGCCACCCACCTGGGACACTCACCCTGGGCTTCCTTGGGGACCTTGTCCAGTCCCTGGCACCTCTCAAATTCCACCCACACTATGAGAGAGCTGAACATCCCTGCCCACTGCTCACCCTGCTCACCCTGAAGAGCCCAGGCTCAGGCTGGAGGGTGGACACCATGACATCTCGGCTAGAGAACTGGATGCCCCCCAGGGCTGTGCTGAGGGAGGGGTGGGAGGACAGTCTGGAGGAGCCTGAGGGGCTGAGGCGGGACAAGTTCACGGGAGCAGCCGCTTCCAGAGCGGGCCAAACGCTGGGCTGGGGATGGACACACGCAAGGGAAAGGAGCGGGGGCAGCAGGGCGAGGCGGCGGTGGCCGAGGGCTGCCGGAGCTGGCGCTGTCCCCGCGCTGTCCCCGGCGGTGGCCGAGGGCTGCCGGAGCTGGCGCTGTCCCCGCGGTGTCCCCGGCGGTGTCACCAGCGGGGCCGCAGCGCCACCCAGCGGCCGAGAGGTGACACCGCCCCCGCGTCCTCCGCGCTACGGTCATGGAATCCGGGAGGGCTGCAGGGACCTGCAGAGCTCACCCAGTGCCAGCCTGGGCAGGGACACCTCCCACTGTCCCAGGCTGCTCCAAACCCCAGTGTCCAACCTGGCCTTGGACACTGACAGGGATCCAGGGGCAACCACAGACCTTCTCACCAGCAGCCAAGGTCTCCCACGGAACAATTCCTTCCCAATATCCCATCCAGCCCTGCCCTCTGGCACTGGGAAGCCATTCCCTGTGTCCTGTCCCTCCATGCCTTGTCCCCAGTCCCTCTCCAGCTCTCCTGGAGCTCCTTTAGGCCCTGGAAGGAGCTCTGAGCTCTCCCTGGAGCCTTCTCCTCTCCAGGTGAGCACCTCCAGCTCTCCCAGCCTGGCTCCAGAGCAGAGGGGCTCCAGCCCTGGGAGCATCTCCGTGGACTCCACTGAACTCCCTCCAACAGCTCCACCAGCACACCCAACCCAGAGCCAGCCTCAGTTCATCCTCCTGGCTGCTCCCAGCTCTCCCCTCAGCACAGGACAGCCAGGAACTGCTGCCACCACCACATGTTCTGCCCAAGATCACATCCCAGCTGAGCTTCTGTCTAAGGTGGGTGATTGTGACCCAAGGAGGGGCAGGAGCATCACATCTGCATCATGGTGCTTTAAGCACCTCTGCTCCAGGACAAAGGCACATCCACCTCCCAAGGGATGAGCAGCCCCTTCCTGACCATGCACAGCTCCTGGTGTGTGTTTGGCCTCTTGTCATCCTCTTGATGGAAAAGCACAGTCAGCAAAGCAGGGAACAAGAGACCTGCACAGGCAGGTTGTTGGAGCTTTGTTTCTGGGTAAGAAACACAAATAAATATATTCTCGCTAAAACCCAGGGGAAAGGAGATGCCACAGTGCTCCCTGGAGGGAAGGAGAGGACAGCAACCCCATATCAGATTTCTGATGACTTCTCCAAACTTACAGCAGAGCAGGTTCAGCTCTCATCTTCAACTTGCTTTCTTTTTACCTTGAATTTGCTGCTTTTCTCTTTATTGGAAAAAATACTCAAAGCATAAAGACATCCTTTTAGTAACACAAAAAAGGGTTAAACCCTTGGAATGACTCAGATCTAATCTCCTTGTTTCTTCACAGGTGAATTTTGAGGCCTTTGGCACTTGAGTACTTTCTCAGTGACTCCTGGGGTCTCCATGGAGTGTTGTGGGGACCCCGTGGAAATGCTGTGGGGTCCTTCCTGGTGCAGAGGAGCCCAGGACTCAGCACAGCCCATGAAGGTCCTTCTGCAGAGCTCTTCAGACTTTGCAGGGATGGGTTGGCATCCTCTGGCAAGACCTGAGTGGGAGAATTCACGGGGGGGAAATGCAGTCACAGCAGTCTCCAACATGTCCCTTGTTAAAAGCAGCCTCATGTGCATCCCAGAGCCAGCCAGCAATGCACAGACAGAGTAGCTCTTTGCTTTTGGTTTACAGTAACCAGAGCTTGCAACAAAATCCCAGCTCATTTCCATCAGGTGATTTGTCTGGGCTCTGTCAGGGTTGTTCCGGTGCTACCACACATGTGCAGTGTCTGCTGTGGACAAGCAGCCAAAGAATCAAAGCCTCTGGGCCACCTCTGGGAGTGGGGTGGGCTGATGGGCAGCCACCCCCACAGGGTACAAGACCACTGCTGAAATATCCATATCTCCAAAGACAAAAAAAAAATTGGGAAAACTCAGAGAAAGTCACATGTGGTGGTGTTAACATCACCTCTGACACTGGCAGAGCCTGACCTGGCTGAAGCAGAGCTGCAGAGAGTCTCTCCAAAGCACAGAGCAAAAATGTCAGCACAAGGAACAATGATTGCTGGGTGTCTCTGCCAAGTCCCACCTGGATTCACTCCAACTTTACCCTTCAGGCTTGAAACTTTCCATCCCGGAATATTTTTCTTTCCAAGTTCCAGTGCAAAGAGCCACAGCTAGAGGGACAAGAAGCTGGAGCAGCCAAACAGCCCAGGATGTGCTGGGGGGATGCTGCATTTCACTGGCAGAGGAGGCTTTGGAGAGAGCTCAGTTTTCCAGCTGTATCAGGAGCTCTAATGAGAGAAAATTACTTTGGCCTGCATTAAGAAAAAAAAAATTTGTCATTCCAGGGTAAAGCTTTCACAATGCCAGCCTGAGGAACAGGGACTTGGAGTGTTTTCCTGTCCCCAGGAAAATCTGTGGAAATTTGGCTGATGACATTGAAAAATAATTTGAGTTCTCATAGAATCAAGGTGTGAGTTCTGGTGACAGCTGCTGGCTCTGCTGTCCCAGGCCCAGTGTCCCTGGTGGAGCATCCTCCAGAGCGTTGGAGGGGCTCTGTCCTGTGCTCTCCCCTGTCCTGGTGGGGCTGTCATGGCTGTGGGACAGCAGGAATGGGGCTCAGCAAGGTGAGCCTCCCCTGTGGAGGCCATGGCTTGAATCCCTCTGAGGAGGGATGCTCCCTTTGATACTTCCTTGAGAAAAGAATTTTAAAATTACCCATAAAACTTCAACTGGGAGAAACTTTGAATGAGCAAAATGAAGCCACACAACCAACAGAGTGAAATATTCAGCCTTGAAAAAAATTAAATACAAAGCGTGAAACAAACCTGTGAGTAGGTCAGCAAGGATCTGCAGCCCATGCAGTGAGCAAGGACCTGTGGGCTTGGATGTGGAGTTCAGGGCTCTCTGAGCACCCCCTGACCTCGTGGTGCCCATCCCAGCTCTGGGGCAGGGACTGGCTGGGATCACAGGACAGAGCCCCCAGGGGAGGAGGAGGAGGAGGAGGGAGACACAGCAGATACGGAGCCTGGACAGGGGCAGATGGAGATGGAGAGCTGATATGGTCCAGCTGATAAGTCAGGTGACAGATGGCCTCTGTGCTGGCCAGGGAGGGAGGCAGGGCCAGTGCTGGCAGCCAGCAACTGCAGCCAGTCTTCCCTTTTTCTCCTGAATCTGTCTCAGAATGCTCCTGTATTCCCCTTGCCAGGCTGCGCTCCCCTGCACAGAGGTTGTGGTGCTGGTGAGAGGGTGGGGGACACAGGGCTCTCAAGTACCCCCTCTCCATCTCCAGGACATGACAAGACACTCCTGACACAAGAACCCAAACTCAGAGAGATGAAACAACTCCGGGAAATAAATCTACTTTCAATTCTATTTTCTTTTTTTTCTCTCTTTTCAGCCATTTTGGGATCTTGCACAGCTTCTCTGGGACAGGAGAATAAGGGAAAAGCATGAAGGTTCCCACAAAGTATTTGTCCTTTTAAAGGAAGAAGTTGGGAAAACAACACAAAAGAAAGAAATAAAGAAATAAACCAGAACAGCTTTTTCCCTTCTCTACAGACAGTTCAGGAGCACATGGCAAAAATGAACATTTTTCCTTCCATTGTGTTCCACTGGAAGAGAAGTCCAAGTGCCCCTCAGTGCCACCTGCTCACAATTAAATACTCAGAAAGTTAAGAAGCAAAACTAACACTTGGAGAAAACAAATATCCATCAGCTGCTGAGAGCTGGGAACCAACCTGAACCAGCCTGAAACCTTCTGTGGCCAGGAGCTGTCTCTGGCAGAGGCCACCCAGGCTCTGTGGCCACAGGGCCTCACTGGAGCTGCAGCTGCCCTCAAATCAATCAGGTTTTGCTGTGAGACAACTGTTTCCAGAGGCTCAGTGATTAAGAGCCTATGTTTAGAGAAATGAGCCACTACATTAATCAATAAGGAGCAGCCAAGTCCTCAAGGGTGAGGAGGGTTTGGGATTGCCCTGCTCCAGCCTCAGGAGCTTGTCCCCAATCCCATGAGGTGTGGTTGCCCCCAGGTGCTGCAGGGAGCTCTGCCCCATGTCCCCACCTCGCTGGGGACTTGGGGCACATGGGACCTTTGGTCTCATTGGCCTTCCCAGGGGGTGCTCCTGACAGGCAAGGGCTGCAAAAAGGAGTGGAGAGGCTCCTTAGGAACATCACCTGGGAGGGGCTGGGGAGGAGGCCTCTGGCCAGCTGGGTGAGGAGCAGCTGGTTCAGGTCTCCACAGCAGCTCTTGGGGGACAGGAGAGGCACAGCCATCCCCACCACATGCTCCTGCTGTCCCTGCCAGGGCTGGCTCCTTCTGCTTCCCACCATCTCCTGCACAGCCTTGGTCCACCCAGGAAGAAGAGCCAAGCAGCCCCTTTCCTGGGAATGTTCCCCCAGCACGAGTTGTTTAAATCATTTACAATGGGCTAAAATAGAGCTGGCTCCCTTCCAGGCACTCTGGCATCCAGGCTCTGTAAACAACTCACCCGCCAAGGGAGTCAGCCAGGAAAAAAAGCTTTTCATGTCCATTCCCCAGGCCCCACTTCCACAGAAACCTTCCAGCATGATCCTTTCTCAGCTGTAAGAGCAGCAAAATTGTTTCAGGTCTCCACCGATGTTCCTTTTCCCCCAAGCACACTTGAGGACATCTCACATGACTCCCTTTTGCCAGTGGATGGAAAAACAGAAGGACTCTCTGCAAAAATAAAAAAATCAGCTGATGAGGTAAGTCTGATGTGTTTGTCCCTGCCTTGGACATTTCCTAGGTTACCTTTCAGAGGCAACTTATTTTTTTAATAGCATTGATCTTAATGGAGACAGGAACTCACCTGGGTATTTTCTCATGGCTTCTGAGCCACACCCAGGAACTTGCAGGGAGAATCAAGAGGACATTTATTTCTTAGGCTGCAAGTGATTCACCAAAAATCATTGGGATGCAAGTGGAAAATGCCATGGATCAGAACACAGCCCAGCTTTGAAAATCCCAACCATGCTGGGAGAACAAGGTCTGGGCTGGCCAGGAGATCAATTGCAAGAGGAGCCACCCAGCACCTCTTTCCTCTGCAGGGTCTGTGGCACCTCTCAGCTGCTCTCCCCAGGGCCCCCAACCCAAAGGAACACCCCAGGAGCTGGAGCTCCCACCCTGTGACTCTCCAGGTGACCAGCAAGTTCCCAAAACTCTACTCTGGTCTCAGGGAAGCAGGACACAGGATGTTGCAGCCTCACCTGTGCCTGGATGGGGATCACCTCTAATCCTGCTGGAGCACCTGAACCTCCTGGAGCCTCTGCAGCACCAGGTGCAAGAGGAAGGATGCAGTTCCCTGGCTCCCCAGCTGCGAGAGGGAAGGCTGGCTCCTCCATCCTGCTGCCAGAGTGTGCTTCATACTGTGGCACAAGTCAGAGTCACCCCCAGCAGGGTGACACTGATGGGGTGCTTTGGGGGGGTCAGAGAGCACCAACTCATTATCCAAACCCACCCCATCCTAAGGCTGGGAGCTCCTGTGCACCCCAAAGGGGTTTATCCCCGCAGAGTGGATAGCAGTGGATCTGGAATTCTCCCTGAAGAGTTGCACAGAGGAGGATGAAACCTCTTGTGAAGAAAAATATCCCTCTACAAGATGAGAACCCACGCATGGCTGCAGTTTGGGAAGCACTGTTCTCATGTCCACCTTCTCCCAGGTTTTGCCAGTGGATCTGTGTCAGACTCTGACCCACCTGGCTCCTGCCACCCCTGCACCTGCTGCTCCAAGGGGCACCTGTGGCACAGGCAGGTGCCAGCTGAGGATTCACCCCTGCCCATAGGGTGTAGGTGTCCCTCCTGCACGCTGGCCTGTGGTGGGAGTGATTTGGTAGCACAGGTGCTGGGCACAAGTCAGGCATATGGTCAGTGAGAAACACCTGACAGAGGAGCACCTGAGTCAGCACTCTCCAAGAAAACACCAGAGGAGCAATGATGGAAACACAGAGTGCTGGGGCAGCAGGGCTGGAGGGCTCACAAGGCTGTAGGACAGTGAGGATAGAGCCCCAGCCCTGAGGATGGAGCAGGATTGCTCCTAGCCTGGCACTTCACTGGAGGAAGAGGAGAGTGAGGAAAGCTGATCCCACACTGGGGGAGCACAGCCAGCAGCTTCCAGGTCCTGTGCCCCTGCCCACTTCTGCCACGAGGCAGGAGGAGCGATCATCCCACAGCTCTCCTTCCCAGATGCTGAGAGTGGCTGCTGCTACTCCTTGCCATGAGGCCTCTGCTGAGGGCTGGCCCACGAAATATGCATGGCTTGGCCTCCCCTTCTAATCTGCATCTCCTCCTGTGCCAAATTCCCTCCTCACCTATTTGTCTCACATTCAAATGTTTTCTCACGTTTTACAGCTTCTCAAGCCATCCATAACAGCTTCTCCTGGATTTATTCCCATTGCTGGGGCAGCTGAGAGTGCCCATGGAAGGACTTGGATGTGTGCCATCCGGCCTGGGCCACGGTTCCCTGTGTGGCACACAGCAGCATGGTTGTGTCCAAAGTGTGTGTTCCAGCCATGGGCTCAACTGAGCTTCCCATGCCAGCTGCAGCCACCATGAGTGAGCAGGGTCCAGCAGCACCTGCCTGGCATGGTGGGGATGAGGACAGCAGCCTCGAGGGCATAATGTCACAGCCAAGGGGGATTGGGAGCTGGGGGTCAGTGCTCTGCAAGGCCATGGTGACCCATGAGGGCTTGGCACAGTCCCCACAGCAGCTTGGAGCATCCCTTGTTGGTCTCCCTGCCACTGGCAGGGCTGCCAGCTCAGGGATTTCCTCTGCTTCCGGTACCATCATCCTGAGAGAAATCCCATCAGATTTCACTTCCACTTTTTTACATTTCATCTCTGAGTTTGGGTCTGAGACTAAAGTTTCTTCAGAAACTCAGACCTGGTTTTGTACCACGAACTCCCAGTCCCAGCCAGATGCTGCAGAGCTGCAGCTCTGCTGGCACAGCAGGCAGCTCTTGGAAGCTTTCCCTGCTAAGACCAGGCAAGTGTTTCCCAGGGGTCACTGGAGCCATTAGAGCTTTTGAAGGGAATTTTCTCTGTGGCACCTGGCTGAGAAACAAGGTTTGAACTGCAGCCCAAGAATTCATATTCATAGGTCTCATCACAGTAAAGAACTTCAGGTGAATTATTCTTATCTATAAATGGCACAAAAGAGTTAGCACAGGGCATGTTTTGAAGGAAGTGGATGCTTTTCCAGAGCTTTGTACCCAGCTCAGAGGCAATGTCACTGTCTGGCTGTCTCCATGGAAGGACAAGATGTTCCCAAAGAAAACCTTACAAATGAGTTCAGGGAATCCCCGTGGTTTCACTGCTTGTTACAGCAATGTCAGTGTTGGGAAGGGCAGGAAAAAACAATTGCAGGAACTAATTTTCCCAGCTCCTGCCTGTGCTGAGCATTCCCAGCACAAGATGTCACTGAGGAACTGAATTTGGACAGCTCTGCATCAGCCCGGAGTCATCCTCCGGGAGCCACTGGAAACAGGACTGGAGAGGTGGGCATGGAGAAGGAAGAAGTCACAGAGAAAGGATGCGGGCACAGAGAAGGGGCACGGGCACAGAGAAGGGGCAGGGGCACAGAGAAAGGCTGCAGCTGTGATGCTGCTGGGAAACAATCCCGCGAAAAGGAAGGGAGGTACCTGAACTCCCAGGCCAAGACTCGGGAGCGTTTCTGGCCGCAGGGTGTCAGGGAGGTGCTCGGTGATCTCCGCAGCTAAGCCCTGGGTGTGCCAGGAGGAACAGCTCAGGCAAAACTCTGCTAGGAGCAGGACAGGCACTCGCTCTGCCTGGGAAGATCCCGAGGTCCTGCCAGCCCTCTCTGGGGCTCCACGGAAGCCAAACAGCCCCTGCCCGTGACGAGGGAGCCAATTCTGCTGCCTCAAGCACCCCAAGAACCCATGGACCCCGACCAAATGAGTGAGGATTCAGCTGAAACCCCCAAACAGTTCACACAGACATCAGGAGGAGCAAGTGCAGGGGCTTGAAACATTTCTCCTATGACAGGTCCCGCAGGTCTGGGATCCCCTCCCCAGGTTTTGCAGCTCCACAGGCTGGACATACCTCAGCCTGTCCCAGGGATGGCTGCGAGGGAACGAGGACCCCTTGAGGCATCCTTTGCCCCTCCCTGGGGCTGCCCTGAGCAGTCAATTGCCCCTTGGCCCTGCAGGGTTGGCCTCGGTGCTCCCCACAAGTCCCCTTCAGGGACCACTTCAAGGCTCCTTTGGGACCTTCATAATTTTCCTAAAGGCTGCTCCAAGGGCATGAGGCGCTTCTTGTCCTGCTCCCAGCACTGCTCCAAGGAAGAGAGTTCCCTTCAGGCCCCACCCAGGGCTCCTCTAGAGCCGCACCTGCCCCTCCAGGCCCTTCCTGGGGCTTCCAGGGAGGGAGGTGTCCGCGGCACCGACGGCGTCAAGGAGACGGGAATGGGGAAGGCACCGGCCAGGGTGCTGCGGGAGCGGGGTGCACTGGCCAGGGTAGCTCCAGTCGTGGTGCTGGCCCCGGTGACGGTGCCAGTTCCGGTTCGTATCCCCGACCCGGTGTCTATCCCAGTGTCGGTCTTGGTCGCAGTCCCGGTCCCGATCGTAGTGTCGGTGGCAGTCTCGGTGCCGGTGCTGGTCCCGCTCCCTGTCCAGGTCCGAGTCCTGGTGCCCCTTCCGTTTTCGGTTCCAGTGCCGGTCCCGTTCCCAGTCCCGCGGCCGCTGTCTGTCCTCGTGTCGGTGCCTGTCCCGGAATCAGTCCCAGTCCCGATCCCGATCCCAGTTCCCATCCCCGTGGCGGGGCTGATGCCGGTCTCGGTGCCAGTGCCACTCCCACTCCCAGTCCCGCTGCCGGTCCTGGTGCCGATCCCAGAATCAGTCGCAGTCCCGGTCCCAGTCCCCGTCCAGGTGCCGGTGCCAGGGCCGGTGCTGGGGCAGTGCCAGGGCACGGTACCGGTTCCGGTGGCAGCAGAGCGGGGCCAAAGGCGGGGCGGAGCGGGGCCNCCCCCTCCCCCGCGGAGCGCGGAGCGGGGTCCGCCGCCGCCCACCGTGGATTTCGGGGACCCGCGAGAAGCGTTCCGCAGCAAGAGCAGCGCGGAGCTGCTGCGGGGGCTGGTGGTGCTGGGGCTGTGCGCCGTGGAGCCGCTGGTGCAGCACAACTGGGAGGTGGGTGGAGGAAGGGGTCTGGCTTGGGGGGGCTGCTCCGGGGCGGGGCTTCTCCCCGTTCTGGGGGGGTTACCGGCTCTGGACCGGCGGGGCTCTCGCTCAGCGGCCTCCCGCTCCGGGAGGCGTCAGTCTCCTTCTGGAGGGGCTTCTTTCTCCGGGGAGTCCCATTTTGGGACTGCAAGTCCCGGGATTGGGAGTGCCCCTTCCGGACGCCTCGGTGCGGGATGGGGGTTTTGTGGCTCCAGGGGTGATTGCTCCAAATAGAGGGATCTTTCGTTCCCTCTATTTGCAGGGTGTTGGTGCGTGCCAGGCATACTCTCACTCCGGGTGGTGCCGGTCGTGGCCTGGGGGGGCTTGCACCCTTGGGGTGCCCATTTCGAGACGTGTCATTCCCCTTCCGGGGGAAGTCTCGGACTGGGGGTGCGCGTGTTGGGGAACTCCCAGCCCCGGGCCGGGGGCGCCGTTTTGGGGGATGCCATCCTGGGTCGTGGGGACTTTTCCTCCCGGGGTGCCGCTGAGGGACGGGTGCTGAGCCGCCGCTGTCCCGCAGCTGCTGCAGTTGTGCCAGCGAGTGCTGGGGCAGACGCTGTTCGAGCGGCTGATGAAGATGACGTTCTACGGGCAGTTCGTGGCCGGGGAGGACCAGGAGGCCATCAAGCCGCTGCTCCGGCGGAACCAGGCCTTCGGCGTGGGCGCCGTGCTGGACTACAGCGTGGAGGAGGACCTGCGAGACGGGCGGTGAGAGCGGCGCCGCGCCGCGCGGGGGCGGCCCCGGGCCGCGCTGC
>VZTN01021330.1:0-15390 GCA_013400515.1 Erpornis zantholeuca | reverse complement strand
ACACAGGGAATGGCAGTGCCCAGAGCACAGGGAATGGCAGTGCCCGGAGCACAGGAATGGCAGTGCCCGGGACACAGGGAATGGCAGTGCCCGGGACACAGGGAATGGCAGTGCCCAGAGCACAGGGAATGGCAGTGCCCGGAGTACAGGGAATGGCAGTGCCCAGAACACAGGGAATGGCAGTGCCCGGGACACAGGGAATGGCAGTGCCCAGAGCACAGGGAATGGCAGTGCCCGGAGCACAGGAATGGCAGTGCCCGGGACACAGGGAATGGCAGTGCCCAGAGCACAGAGAATGGCAGTGCCCAGAGCACAGGAAGTGGCAGTGCCCAGAGCACAGAGAATGGCAGTGCCCAGAGTACAGGGGTGGCAGTGCCCCGCACACACGGGTGGCAGTGCCCCGCACACAGGGGTGGCAGTGCCCGCACACGGAGGTGGCAGTGCCCGCACACGGGGGTGCTGGGCCCCCCCTGGGCCGTATCGCTCCCCCCACTCCTCTGCACATAGCAGGTGCTGCTCCCCTCTCTGCTGCACCCCCTCTGGCCCCATTTATTCCTGTGCACACATCAGGGTGCCAGCCCTCCCTGGCGGTGCTGTACACCCGAACCCTCCTGCACACCCTCAGGGGGTTCCCACCTCCATCCTCCATCTTCTCTGGGATGCTGCCCCCTCCCTGCCATCTTCCCTCTGGGGTGCTGCCAGCCACGTCCCATTTTCCCTAAGCCTCCTGGGGCGCTGTGTGCCCCCCACCCCCCTGCACACAGTGCATTGCTGTCACACCTGAAGTCTCCCTTCCCCCCCCATTGGGATGCTGCCCCCCATTCCTGCCCCCTCCATCCCCCACCATACAAACACTGGGGTGTTGCCCCTCACGTTTTGGTGGACTCAATGATCTTGGAGCTGTTTTCCAATCTTAACAATTCCATGATTCCACGACTTCCACCCTCCACCATTTCCACCCGTCTCAAGCTGGGGTGGTGCCCCCCATTCCCGCACCATTCCCCAATCCCGCCTTTCACTGCCTCCTGCCTTCTGCCAAGAGCTGGCACCAGCCCAGAGCTGCCGGTAACTTTCCATTATTCAGGCTCCAGTTCCGGGCAGCTCCGCTCTCCGGATCGATGGGTCGCTGGCCGGCACCCCACGGTCACGGGGGAGGGCGGTGTTCCCCCCCCAGGACAAGGTTGGCCCCTGCGGAGGACACTGGCTGGGGATGCGCGGTCCCCCGGGCACAGCGGCAGTCCTTGCTGGCGGCTGGGGACAGCGTCAGCGTGTCACATGCTTGTCACGTGTGTTAAAAACAGCAGAAACGGCTTTTTAGGGTGGTTTGCGAGCGGGGTGTGAGCCAGGGCGGTGATGCCGATGTTGCCGGTGGAAGCCTTATCTCTGGTCCGCACTCGGGCATTGCTTATCGGGGGCCCCCATGTGCCATGGCGGGTGCCACTGCCCCTCGCTGCTGCTGCTGCTGCTGCTGCTGCTGCCAGACATTGCCGGGAGTGAAGGATCTGTGTGTCCGTGATGGGAGCAGGCACTGGTGAGGGCAGCGCTGGCACGGGAGCTTTGCGCCATCCCAGAGTGGGCTGCAGACTTTGGGGTTTCTCTAGAAAAGCTTCAGAACACCCCGCTGCTGCCTGGCAGGGGGTGCCTGTTTTGGAGGTGTGTACTCAGGTGTTGCTCCCCTGGACACGCAGCCATGGTCTGGGCACAGCGTTCAGCATTCCCATGGGGCTGAGCCGGCAGCACCGCTGCTGCCAGGCTGGCACTGCTGCCCTCCATGCCCGGCTGTGCCAAGGGCTTTCCTGTGCGTGACCGTAGGAGACTCAGACAGGCTCTGCCTGCGCCTGTATCCTTCCTGCTGATGGGTGCCAGTGGTTCGTGAGCTGGCTGGGCTGTGCTGCTCGCCCCCTGCTGCAGTTTGGGGTTCACGTGGGTACTGCTTGCTAGAAGAGTTCTGCGTGTGCTGTGTGGGTCATTCACAGCCAAGGGAATTCCCAGTGCATCCCTGCCCAAGCCCCAGTGGGATTTGCATGGTTATCAGGAAAAGGGTCTTCACCCAGAGGATGTTTGGGCACTGAACAGGCTTTCCAGGGAATGATCATGGTCTCAAGCCTGACAGAGCTCAAGAAGTGTTTGGACAATCAGGAATAGGGTGGGATTGTCCTTTGCAGCACTAGGAGTGGCACAGGTTACATTGAACCCTGTCCCTTGCCTGTCACTCTGAGTCCTCCTTGGCTCTGTTTGGGGCAAAATCCCAAATTCTCAGCGCTTCTGCCAGGGCTGGTGCTGCCTTGGGCTGCACGTGATTGAGAGGGGTGGGCAGTCCTGGGTTCATGGCTGCTGGACTCCGGAGCAGTCCCCTTCCTCTGGTGATGCTTTGGGACTGTGCTACTGCCAGCCAGGAAGCAGAGGTACAAACCACAACAGTCAGTGGGTGTTGTGGCCTCTTGGTGCCATCTCCTGTTGCTCTTCTGGAAGAAGCTGGAGCTAAAGGCAGGGAAATGCCCTTTCGGCCCCAGCAATGGAGTGTGGCACCTTTCTCACAGCCTTTTCCGCTGGGAACAACAATGAAACATGGGCAAGAACTGGCTTTTCCTGCTGCCACAGGCTCTTGCCTGCCCTGCTCAGGCTGGCATCCAGAACTCTGCCAGCTTGTTCCAGGAGGCCTCAGCCACGTGCTGAAGGCTGCTGCCAGGGCACAGTGATACAGCTGGAAAATAAGTGCCTGCAGGCAGCAGAGGGCTGGGGGCTTTGGGGTGGGTGCAGCCCTGGGAGGGGGTGAAGAGGCAGCACTGGGCAGGGGCTTCTGGTACCCATGGGGTGAAACAGAGAGCCTCCCCATAGTGGAGGTCGTTGTAGCCTCCTGGCAGCCTTGGGGCCATTGCTGGCACACAGGCATCCCAAGACTGCAGACAGGTTGGGGTTGTGCTGACACAGGGCAGAGACAATCCTGCCCCAAGCATTGTCAGATGCTCTTCAGGCTCTGCCATGCTGAGTGTGGACTTGGCTTCCTCTAGAAATTCCTTGTGTGGATATCCGACACCTACCCCAGTGTGGGATCACTGTCCAGCCTGGCCAATCCTGCTCCCAGAGCTGCCTCCTCCCCTTCTCCTCCTGCTCCCAGTGCTGCTGCCACCCCTGCCTGGTGCTCTGTCAGCATGTCCCTAGGATCATGGGGCAGCTTCCATTTAGCTTGAAGCTCTTCAAGGCAGTCCTGTGGTGGTCCTGGGCTGGTGTGTGCTGACAACTCCTCCATGGAGTAGCCTGAAGGTCTATTCTGCCAAGAGCTTTGCTTTATTCCTACCTGTGGGATTTTAAGCACCACCCATAGCTCCAAAATGGACTTCATGTAACCATGAGTCTTTTCCTTGGATGTGGCAATTCAAGGACAACTTCTCCCTGGTCCCTCATCCCCTTGCCGGACCCATCTGGGGCTGAGCAAAGCAAACATGCTGTAAACTTCAGGGATTATTTCTGACAGCGGGACCTTTGTGCTGCTCCTGAGCTGCTTTACTTAGCCTGATCCAAAACTTCCTGAAAGCCCCATCTGCTATGTCAACCAGATTACCCTTCCCAGCCATCCAGCAAGTCCTCACAACCTGCTTTAGGCAAGTGTGAGCTCCCAGGCCCTGAGCTCAACCTTGAGGTTGTTCCTTTCTGGATACAGCCTGCCAGGAGCGTCTGGACAGCGCCTGGAGATGGGACCTGCTCTGGGAGACTTGCTGTGGGTTTGCAGAAGGGATGGTCAGGTATAAGCCAGGTGCAGTGGCACTTGGTGGGTGAGGGAATGGCTTTGCTGGCCAAGATTAATATTGCAAAGTGAGCAGCTGATATTCAGGACAGTTATTTCCTCAGCTGGAAGAAGCTTCCTTTATTTTGCTTGATGCAGAAGAACAAATTGAGCACCAGGGCATGGCTTTGAATACGCCCCTAGAGGGTGAAGGAACAGCTGGTGCAGTCATGCAGCAGGAATACTGCTGGGAAGGGTGTGTTTGTCTTCAGGAGCATGAAACACTCTAACCCCAAGGATGCCATTTGCTAATTGAGCTGTGTGTCTTCACTCCAGCCACTTGTCCCTGGCACCTTGGATCTTGTGCCCAAGGTGTGCCTTGGGCTCAGAGCTGTCCCCTGCCCACAGGGCCCATGTCTCTGTGTGTCCTCATGTCACAGCAGTATTCAGCTGAAGCTGTCCCCTATGCCATGCCACCTGCTCCACAGGGAGCTTCCACCTAGCAAGGGCTTTGCTGACAAATACCATTTCTGAGTGTATGATCTCTCCTCCTCCTTCTGTATTCAGGGACAGGAAGCTGCTTTCCCTGTCCTAAGGCAAGTAAAATCAGGGAGCAGAGCCTGCTAAACATGGTGCCCACTGCTCCCCATGAGCTCCAGGTGCTCCTGCCCTGGCTCACCCCAAACTTTGTGGCAGTTTGAGCAATGTGGGCCTGTTCCTGGCTCCAGGGGGGCAGAGAGAACAGTTTGTTTCTTGTTTATGCTTCCAGCAGCCCCTAATCCCTGTCACAGGGTTTCCATGTGGGAGAACATGTCCTGGGACCATGCCATGTGCCTCTCTGCTCTCTTGTCCTGGCCTGCTGGCTCCGGGTGGGTGGCTTTGCTGCTTCACTCTCACTATGCTTCTTCCTCATTGGACACAGCCAGTTTGGGGACAGTGATGCCAAGGCAGAGACCTCCTGGAGGAGATGGCTCTGCTGCCACCCAGGGCTGCTCTCCAGGGGCTGGCCCTGTTCCAGGTGAGACCCTGGGTCTGCGGCTGGGTTTAGGGTGTCAGCAAGAAGGCTTAGCTATTCAAGCTCAGGAAGGATCTCTTGACTTGGCCAGCATCCCCCAGGCTGTCAGAGCCCTCAATGGCAGAGAGTTTGGGCTTAAAATGACATCCACGGTCAGCTGGAGTTGAAAACGAGACATTGTTTGTGAGTTGTTGGCTGAAGCCAAGGCACAGAGGAGCAGGGCACCCTCAGCTTGATGTCCTCAGGGTCTGGAGAAGCTCTGTGCTTCGTGATCTGGCTGCTAGTGCCATCAAGGTGAGGCAATGCATTGAGGTCTGGTGTCACCCCAGCAAGGACCATGAGCAGGTTGGAGATGGAGCATGCCAGCCCCATAGGACTGACCTTGTCCTTGCCATGGGGTGGGCTGTTGGACAGGGCATCCTCACCGTGCTGCCTCAGGGCTCCCGAGTGTTCCCTGGATGGATGGTGAAGCCATGTTCCCTTCTGCAGGTGGGTTTTGGGCACCTGCCAGGTGGATCCCATCAGCAGTGGGATGGCAAGGGAACGGCAGGGTCCAGCACCAGGATGGTGGCACAGGAGCCTCAGAGCTGCCCTGTCCATCAGTGTAGGGTTGCAAGGGGTTGCTGACCTGGCCCTTATCTTCCCTGTTTCTCTTCTTAGCTCCAGCACCTCTGCAGCCGAGAAGGAGATGGGAGGTGAGTGACAGGAGATAGCCTGGAGGTCCAGGCACTGCAGGCCTGGTGTTGTGGGGGAAGAACCCAGGTACCACAGCCTCAAAAAATGAGCTGGATGAAGAGCAGTGTGGTTCCTGGCCCAGTCCTGCCCCTCAGCAAAGACTCAGCCTCTGCTCAGACACAGAGCAAGCAGGGCCCATGTCAGCACTGAAGGCTCTTCTGAGGTCCAAGCCAGAGCCTCTCTCCCCTTCACCCACACTGGAAGCTCCTGGGGAGGCCATAGGAGCTTGGTGGGGCATGGCCCATCTCCATCCTCTTCCACCCCAGGAGCAGAACAAAGGGAGAAGCAATACCAAGCCCATCAGGGATTTGGGGATCGCCATGGTGGAGTGACTGGTGCCCACACCTATTTCTACGCTGATGAGGCCAAGTGTGACCAGCACATGGAGACTTTCCTCCACTGCATTGATGCCTCAAGTGAGTGCTCCACGTGTCCTGGACAGCCCCACTGTGCTGGGGACTGCAGGGATCCCTCAGTCCCACCACCACCGTATCCCTCCTGCCCAAGGGCTGACCATCAGGCTGACTCTGTCCTTGTGGCTCCATCCAGGTGGCAGCTCAGAGGATGGCTTCTCTGCCATCAAGCTGACAGCGCTGGCCAGACCCCAGTTCCTGGTGAGTGCCAGAGCTGTGACCAGGTGTGGTGGGGCAGAGCCAGGGCCACAGATGATGCTTCTGCTGGGTCAGGTGCCAGTTGGCATCTCTAGTAATGGCAGAGAGGAGTGGGCACCATCAGCCTGTCCCCTGTGAGCCCAAGACCCCTGAAGACCCTTCCTCAACTTTTGGGGAGACACAAAGACCTTAGAAGTTTAAAGGTCCCAACATGAAGGGGGATATGTGGTGTCTGTACTGCTTGGCTTGGCCAAGGTGCCCTGCTCTGGAGTCAGCATCTGCCTCAGGCTGGGTGTGACCTTGCAAAGCCCTGGCAGGACAGAAGACTCCAGCCTGGGTGTCTCACCTGGAACTCTATCCCCACAGGTGCGGTTCTCAGAGGTGCTGGTGAAGTGGCGGAGATTCTTCCACCAAATGGCCGCAGAGCAGGGCCAGGCTGGGTGGGCAGTGCTGGACACAAAGCTGGAGATGGAGAAGCTGCAGGTGAGGCAGGTGATGCCTGTGGGAGGATGCTGTACTGCAGGGATGCACCGCTGGAGGTGGCCATGGACACAGAGGTGCCAGAGCAGCCCTGAGCTGTGACACCTCAAGCAGACAGACCCCTGTAGCCCCTGACACTACTTTTGGTGGCAGGAGACACTGGCCAACCTCGGCATTGCGAGCAAGGCAGAGAGCCAGCAGTGGTTCATGGGTGAGAACCTGGGCACAAGCGGGTAAGCTGCCTGGGAGCTGGGGGTGCTGCAGGGTGGGGACACCAGGGGACTTTGTCCTTGTCCCTGGGGCAGCAGCAAGGGGAGGTCTCCAAAGGCTAGTGCTGTGGACTAGCACAGCAGTGGAGCACAAGGGAAGTTTGGGTGGAGGTGACAAGACAGGTCAGGGTGGCACGTGTCATGTGTCCTTCTTGCTGGTGGGGGTTGGGAGCTGATAGAGAGCCCCCTGCCTCTGCAAGACACCAGCGAGGACCTGGCTCTCTGCTCCCAGCACTGTGGACCTGCTGGACTGGAACAGCCTGTTTGACAGCCGCACCAAGCTCTCCAGGCCTCTGCTCATCCCCAACAGGAAGGTGCGTACCCACCTTGGGCATCCCCAGAGTGATCCCACAGAGCGTTTGTGGGAGCTCGGCGAGGGTCTCGTGCTCTTCCCAGTAGGTGTTGGTGGCTGCAGTGCTGGTGGCAGAGTTCAGCCACGCTGTGACCCCAGTGTGCAACCACCAGGCTGTCACGCCATGCTGGCTGGTGGGGGCTGGGGGCCTGGGGATGGGTTCCCTCCAGAGGCATTTGTGTCCCCCATGGGCAGAACTGGCTGCAGGCAGGGTGCCACAAAGCTGTTCTTGTTTCAGACTGGGCAGCTGGAGCCTCTGCTATCAGGCTTCAGTGAGGAAGAGGAGCTGCAGATGAAGCGGGTGCTGCAACGCATGGATGTCCTTGCTAAGGTAAGGGGGCCCTGGGGCTGGGGGAGCCACGGAGGGGAACAAACGGAGCAGGCAGCCCTATGAACCCAACCTGTTTGTCATTCACCCCCCAGAGAGCCATGGAGAAGGGAGTGAGGCTGATGGTGGACGCGGAGCAGAGCTACTTCCAGCCAGCCATCAGCCGCCTCACGGTGGAGACGCAGCGCCGCTTCAACAGGAGCCAGCCCATCATCTACAACACCTACCAGTGCTACCTGAAGGTGAGGCAGACATCTGCCAGTGCCTGCTGGTGCAGATGGATGGAGACCTCAGCTCCTGAAGCAGTGGCAGTGCAATGGCACAGCTGCTGAGGCACAGTCGGGGTGGCACTGGAGCCATGACCTTGTGCCATCTCTTCCACCTGGTCACAGGAGGCTTACAACAACGTGACAGGGGACATGGAGCTGTCACGCCGGGAGGGCTGGCACTTTTGCACCAAGCTGGTGCGTGGTGCCTACATGGAGCAGGAGAGGGAGAGGGCGGCTCAGATGGGCTACGAGGATCCCATCAACCCAAGCTATGAGAAGACCAACGAGATGTACCACAGGTAGGGGACAGCCCCAGCCACACTGCTCCCTGTTGCCCCAGTGGGAAGAGGCCTCACCAGAGGCCCATCTTGCTTTACAGGTGCCTGGACTATGTCCTGGAGGAGATCAAGCGTAGCCGGAAAGCCAGCGTGATGGTGGCATCGCACAACGAGGACACAGTGAAGTTCACCCTGCGCAGGTGGGTGCTGGGCAGGCAGCGTGGTGAGGCAGGGACAAGGGGCTCGAGGAATGTGGGGGCCCAGCAGAGCTGCAGGGAGATGTGCTGTGGTTTGTCAAGTCCCCCCTGAGCTTACCTGGGAGGATCCTGGCTCCCACCTAGTGCTCAGGGCTTTAGATGGGGCTTGGAGCTGGGGTAGAGCATGGTGGCCCCAGTGGCTGCAGAACTGGTCCCATCCCCAACCCAGAGGTTGCTGTAAAAACAAATCCCACAAGCTCTACATCCCAGCATCCATCTGGGACGTGGCCAGTGCCATGCTGTCCTATTTGGAGATGATCTCCAATCCTCTGGTGGGACACAGCCCTGGTGAGCTCTGCTGTGTCTGCTCTCTCCCTGTGCTGAGGCTTGTTTTGCAGGATGATGGAGCTGGGGATCCATCCCTCGGACAAGAAGGTGTGCTTTGGGCAGCTGCTGGGCATGTGTGACCAGATCACCTTCCCCCTGGGTGAGTGGTGGGAGTGGGGAGGGGCTTGGCAGAAGTGCTCCAGCCCCACCAGGACTCCTGANGGAAGGAAGGAAGGAAGGAAGGAAGGAAGGAAGGAAGGAAGGAAGGAAGGAAGGAAGGAAGGAAAGGCCTGTCATGGGGCAGGACTGGCTGAGCACAGTGCCTTGCTATGTGGAATGCTGTGACCATGGGTGGCATTTGGGGAAAATGTAGATGAGGATAAAAGTGAAGGGTCACATCCCTCCTGGAGTTCCATGAGCCCATAGTGGCTGGGCAGGGACATTTCCACTTTGGAGTCTGAGCAGAGATTGGGGTGCCCCAGGGTGGGGCAGAGACTGGTCCTGGCAGACAGAATCCCTCTCCTGTACCTCCTGGGCCTCGGGGTGTCCCTTGGCTCCAGGGGAGGCGCACACCAAGTCCTGGGCTCTCTGCTAACAGGATGGCACCAGCCTCTTGTGTGACCTTGTCCTCAGCCACCGGCCCAGGCAGCGGAGCAGGAGCTCTGCCAGGAGCCTGGACAGAGGGACACACAAGGGTCCAGGTACTCAGGTACCCAGCCCATGTCAGGGACTGATCCCCCTGTCCACACCAGTGTCCAGAGTAGAGTTCCAAGGCCAGCAGAGCAGCAGGAGGCAAACTGGGCAATTGTCCAGTGCAGATGCTGCTCTGTCCTGGATTCCTCTTGGAAGCAGGGCTTGGCCGCTCATCTGCAGCCTCCTCCGGTCATGCTGGAAAAATGTGTTAACTTGATGTTTCTGGTTGAACGCTCCTTGAGCTGGCCCAGCCCCGGCTGCCGACATTCCCAGGGCTCCTGGTGACCTTGGCCTGCTCCCTCTGGCGCTTTCCCAAGCTCCCGGTGCTGAGCCGGGAGAGATGCAGCACTGCTCCCCCCAGCAGGCTCCACCACTGCCAGGATCCCCCTCCCAGTGCCCAGCCACAGCCCCCTGCACCTCCATCCCTGCTCCATCAGCACAGCCTCAGGGTCATGGGAGAGCAGGCAGGGAGGGGGAGGTGGCTTTTTTTTCTTTCCTCACTCTTTTTTTGTTTGCTCCCCCTTGTTTTTCTTCCAGCCCCTTTTTTTCTTCACTCCCTTTTTCTTTCTTCATCCCTTTTTTCCTCTTCTTCTCTCCCTTTGTTCTCTCCCTTCACATCCCTTCCTCCCCCTTCCTGTCCCTTCCTCCCCCTTCCCCCCTCTTTTCTCCCTTTCCCCCTTTTTTCCCCTTTTCATGTATCTTCCTCCTATTTTTCTTTTCCCTTTTCACATTTTTCCACTTTCTTCCTCCTTTTTTACCTTCTTTTTTCATCTTTCCACATTTTTTTTGCTCTCTGGGCACTTTCCTGACCCGCAGCCTCTTTCCCTGCAGGCCAGGCTGGCTTCCCCGTGTACAAGTACGTTCCCTACGGGCCAGTGAGCGAGGTGCTGCCTTACCTGTCCCGCCGGGCCCAGGAGAACAGGGGCTTCATGCAGCGGGCAAACCGGGAGCGGGACCTGCTCTGGAAAGAGGTCAAGAGGCGTCTCCTCACAGGAAACCTCTTCAGCCACTGACCCCAGCCCCAGCCTCGGGGCTCCTGTGCCTTCAGCCTGAACCACTGTCACCACTCCCCATCCCAGTTCTGCTGCAGCTCCCCCAGCCCCCTTTGCCCTGGGAGAGAAGTGTCCTTGTTGCTGTTGAACCAGTCACGCCTTCCAGTGGCCTCTGGGATCGCCCCAGCAGGCACTGCCACAGGGATGTCCCTCTGCTACTCGAGCTGTCCCAGGGGAGATGCTGGGGCTCCCCTGCCAGCCCTCCCTGTGCCTTGATGAACACTGTCCCAGGGTTTTTTCCCTGGTGGGATTACACAGCGTGACTTATCCACTTGCCTTGTGCCCATGGGCTCGGGTCCACGTGGGTTGGGTGACTTAGGGACAAGCTGGCCTCAGCCAGAAGCTCCTCCAGCCTCTGCCAGGGTTGGAGCTTTGCTTCTACCAGACCTTTAAAGGGGCAGGATCAGCCCCTGTTGCCTGTCCCAGACAGCCGCTACCTGCCTGCTCACTGGCTTTGCACTGACCAGAGCTGGGCAGGTCCAGGCTCTCCCCCATCCCACTGGGATAAGCTGCCTGGGGTTGTCCATCCTCAGGCATGTGTCCGATGGAGCAGGAGGTGAGGTGAGTGGGCTAGGCCCATCCCTGTACCATTCCTGCTCTGCCCACAGTCCCTGGCTCTAATGATGGACCAGGGGAAGTGGGAGCACCAGGAGCTGGACCACAGCTCGTCTCCACTGTACACTGGATTTGCAGAGAATGGAAATTATTAAAGCACAACTGTTCCTGCTGCTGTCTCTCTCTCTCTGTTATTGGCAGCCACATGTCCCCAGGCACTGACGTGTTCTCGAAGCAGGGTTAGTGCTGCATGTTTTGGCCTGAGCCAGGACTTGGGGAAAGGAGTGAGGCCAAACTTCCTGGGACAGGGACTGGTGAAGCTGTGGAGTTGCCCGTGATGGGCTTGGGGGGAGCTGGGAGCCCTGAGGCATCCCCCTGCCTGCAGAGGAGGGGGTGGCAGCATGGGAGAGCCTCTCTGCACCCTCAGGCCTGCTTTTGGGGAACATGCACCCTGCAGCCTTTCACACCTCAAATTAGTGGCAATTTTTGTTGGGCTATGCAGGACCACAGGCATCTCTGGGATTCCCTGCTGGACCTGTGGCAGTGTCTCCTTTTTTCCTGGGTCAGTCCCTCTACTTGGTGAGCCACCCACACCAAAGGGGTGATGTTTTGGGTTTCCAGAGCTGTTCACCTCCTGCCTTTTCCCTAGCTGAGACTCTTCTGCCTTAAAAAAAACCTGGAAGGGAGCAGGGAGCCTTGCTGGAGCATGGGACCAGAACAGCACTGGTGCAGACAGCAGCTGGGCTCCTGGAATTTAAGGGAAGATGGGAGATGCTCTAGGCCCTGGGCTGCCTCTCCAGCCCATGCAGGACACTGTGACAGTACCACAGAGTACCCTGGTGCCCCAGGGCCTGAGCTCTGCTGCTGCAGCTGCACCCAGGGCTGGCTGATGCAGGAGCAGCTGTTACCCACTGTGAGCTTCTGCAAAGACCCCCAGACATCTGTGTAGTAGGGCAGGAGAAGCCCCTCTTGATCCTCTTCTTTGCAGTTAATCCTCTCCCTAGAGCTCCTTCTAGGATAGAAGGGCAGCCTTGCAGCCTGGCTTGGTGGTGCTGTGGGCACCTGTCTGCAGGGGCTGTGCAGGGCTGCAGGTGCACAGGATGCCCTTGAAACCCCCAAATCCCTGGTTCCCCACAACGTTTCACAGAATGTTCTCAGCTGGAGGCTCCCACCAGGATCACCCACCCCAGCTCCCGGCCCTGCACAGACACCCTGTGGGAGTCAAGGGAGGCCAGGAAACCTCTCNGTGGTGGTTGGTGGAAAAAAGTTAGTATTGAAAAGACATATCAATGAGATGAGGGTTTACTGGTGTTGGAAACAAAATAAGATACATATTGTTTCTTGAATGGTTGTTAGTAAGATATAAAAAGTGGTTGCTGAGTAGTAGCCATTGCCTTTCTGCCCTGGTGTCCTCGGGGGATGCTGCCCTTGCCTCCAAGGTTTTGATAAGAAAAATAAACAACTCCTAAACAGCAAAGATGTCTTGCTTGGTTCTTTTCAACATCACGAACTGAAGGAAGAGAATCTCAAGGCCAGAAGACAGAGCAAACCCCTGGGGGGGTCCAGACCTCCACAACACCCCAACAATCCCAGCCTGGGCACCCCTGGCAGCGCTGCCCAAACGCTCCTGGAGCTCTGGCAGCCTCGGGGCTGTGCCCATTCCCTGGGGAGCCTGGGCAGTGCCCAGCACCCTCTGGGGGAAGAACCTTTCCCTGATCTCAGCCTGAGCCTGCCCTGGCAGCTGCCTCTTTTATTTCTGGGTGCACTGACCCAACCAACCCTCTCATGTCCCAGGCTTTCCCTATCTTGCTCAGCTTTGGCTTTTGCTGCTATTTTCTGCTTGTCCTGAAGGAAGAGAAGGCATGGAATGGTGGTGGGTGTGTAGGACCCCGTGCTGCAGCCTTCCTGCTTGCAAGACTGCTGCTGCAGCAGCGGGGATCTGGAAGAGGAAAGAGCTGTATCCTTGCAGCAACCATCCTAACAGCCTGGGCACAGCCAGGATGGTGGCAAGTACCTCATATTGTAGGGCTCCCCATGCCCCACGTGCAATCCTGCCCACCGAAGCAGCCATGGGGATTTTTGAACCATTGACAAAACAGCATCTTTTTACTTAGTGTCCGGAAATACTACAGTGCTGGGGTTTCTTTCTTCTGCAGTGTTTTCCAAAACACAGAAAGACAGGAGATGGGCACCTGGCAGGGTCTGAAATGGGAACTGCAAATAGTGGTGTGATGGAAAGCATGGGCCAAGCTCTGCATGGACAACAGCCTGGCTGGGACCAGTGGGGGAGGAGGGAGGGGTGGGTGCTTCCTGCCCCAGGCCCTGGCAGCACCAGCCAGTCCAGAGCACTGTGAAACCTCCCTCCACCCCTTCTCCACAGCACCCTCAGCTCCTCCAGCCTCTTATGCCAGCTGGCAGCATCTTCTGGGGGACCAGCTTATCTCCCTGGCTACAGCCCAGTCCCTGCCCTGCCATGGGTTATACTGGTAGAAACAGAGCAGTCAAGATGCGCTGCCTGCTGGCCAAGAGAAAGAGAAGTTAAGTTTATGGAAGCAAAAAAAAAACCATCCAAAAAACTGTCACATCCTCACACAAAGCACCAGCAGAGTGAAGGTGAGGCAGTGTGATCCTGCCCTGGCTTATTGTGACCAGGACAGCAGAGGACAAGGGCTGCTCAGCACAATGCAGGGGATGAAGAGAGCAGGATAGGAAGGGGATCCTAGCTGTGGAAACAGCCTTAGTTGTAGCTTTAGGCTACAGCTCGAGGTGGGCACAGCTGCCAGGGGAGGCACCACCACCAAACCCAGATTTCTGCCTAACTTTATAGCTGACCCTCCCCATCCCACTTTCCCCAGCAGAAAGGGATACTGAACTCAGCCTGAGGCTGAGTCATCACAAGGGAGAAATTTGTGCCTCTATGGTCTTCAAATTCCTGCACCTGTGAGCAGGATGGGGCAGGGGGCACAGGGATGTAAAGGCAGGGGGAGATGGGCAAGGGATGCTACTTCCTGGTGCTGCTGCAAAACACATGGAATGTGCCAGGGAAAAAAGGAGGGGGGAAAGGGGGTGCTACCCAATGGTCACATTCCCACTGGTAAGACAACCAGACTTTCTATTGCAAGTCACCTCTCCAAGCAGGAGAGAAGCCTTCATGCACATCACTACTGCAAATACTGAAGATGGAGGGAACCCATCAAACGCATTTACTCTGCTTGGTGCACGGATCCCAGGGTGCTCAGAAATCCCTGATCCTCTCCAGAAGGATGCTGCCCAACTTATGCCTACTGGGATGGAGGCTCCACATCCACAGGAGATCCCTGAAGTGTGTGGCCCTCAGAGGCAGCTCTTTGGGAGATGTGCTGTCCATACACCTTCCCCAGCTCTGTGCAAGCCATCAGCATTCCTCAGGGGACACATGCAGCTGTTCAGCTAGATTTGCACTACCTTAGGGGAGATGGCCAGGGTGCCCCCATCCACACTTCCCCCATACTGTTATCAGGTGTCCTGGGAGCTCAGAGAAGCTTGAGGCATCTCTTGCAGTGACAGTTAAGGTGAAAATCCAGCTAGCATAGGATGGTGGCTGAGGAAGCCCTGGTCCATGCACTGTCAGGCTGAGGTTTATTGACAGGGCTGCCTCACCATGCTAGAGGTGTGGGACTTGTGCATGTGCCCAGGGTGTCCCCCTGATTCCCAGCTGTGTCCTTACAGTGGGCTAACCAGTGGGTGCTCTGAAGCCTTTCTGTCCCTGTACAGGTTCCTTGGCTCTGCTGCTGCAGGCACCACTTGGTTCCCACAGGTCCGTGCATGGCTCCCAATAGGTGCTCCAGGCTGCCAGACAAATGGAGATGCCAGATCACCGGCATCTGGCACCTCCCAGACCTGCAGGACAGCTGGACACTGGGGCTGTCACACACCTGGGGCTACCAGACCTTTGGGGAAGTCAGATGCTGAGGCTGTCGTGCACCTGGAGCTGCTGGATACCTGGGTCAGGTGAATACTGGGGCTTTCGGGCTCCTCAGGGCTGCCATACTGCAGGACAGACTGATCCTTGGGCACCCAGGGCTGTGGGACCCCTGGAGCTACTGGAACCACAGGTCAGACAGATCCCAGGGCTGTTCTGCATCTGGGGCTGCCGGATCTCAGGTACAGCCAGAGCCTGGGACTGCCAGGCTCCCGGGCCAGTCAGAACCCGGAGCTCTTGGACACCCACGGGTGTCGAACCCCTGGAGCTGCTGGATCTCGGGACAGCCAGACCCCGGGGGCCATCAGACTTTTGGGGACTCCCAGAGCTCTGGAGCTTCCAAACCACCGTGACAGCTGATCCCCGGTGCTACCGCATCGCGGGCCATCCACACCCCGGAGCCGCTGGACTCCCAGGAGTCCCAGGACTCCCGGGAGCTACTGGACCCCCGGGCTACGCTGGAAGCCAGGACTCCGCATCCTCCCATTCCCCCTCGGGGACCCTCCCCGAGTTCGGGGGCGCTGCCCACCCAGCGGAGCCCCTC